>JARHVA010001493.1:382500-475000 GCA_037957365.1 Torreya grandis | reverse complement strand
ATACCAAATCTAAATATATTTTATTGAATTAATTTTTTTCTAGATATGAGAGTGAAAATATACTCCTATTCCATTATATATCATTTATATTCTTGTACATTAAACATAAGTTAGATCCAATCTTGGTTTTCATATTTTATTGTAATTTAATATTTAAATATTGCTTCAATTTATGTAAATCACTATATTTTATGCTTTGGTTTTGTATATTATGTAAAGTAAATAAATATTTCATTAGTTTAGTGGTTTATTAATTTTTATTATTAAATCAAAATAACCATTATTTTATTTAGTGAATACATATTTTATTTAAAACATTTTTTGTTGTTTGCTTGATTTTTATCCTAAGATCTCATACAATTATTTGTAAAATCTTGACACTGAAATAAATAAAATTTGACCTTGGATATAAATCCAACACCATGAGTTGATATTATTTAACCTTATATTTAATATGAAATTTAATAATTTTTTTTGTCAACTTGGATAACATTTGGCACTAAATCATTTATTTTGACATCGAGTTTACTTTATACATACATACATACATACATACATACATACATACATACATATATATATATATATATATATATATTACATTCTACTTATTTTTACCAATTATGCTCTTATAGTTATAAAAATACAAAGAGATATATTTTTTTGGCTAAGAATTGACCTATTTTACCACCCCCAAGAATTTAGGGATATACTCCAAATATTCAAGCCCTAGAAAATATTATACACAAAGTTTAATTTTCCCATACCTTATGATATATTATAAATTCCTAGTGACCATGTTTTAAACAATATGAAGCCTTTTTATCCATTTGATTGATTGTGAAAATGAGATGAATGTATAACAAAATTAATTTAATATAATCATAAATTTAGAGATTAAATAGTGAGAGACATTCATGGTTTAACCTTTTTAGTTAGTGCTCTAAAAATTTGGTTCAACACTAGTCTATGAACAAGCAAGTATAGTTGAAATCCCACACAATCATTCAAACCCTTTCCTAGATATCCACTTATACATATATTTGTGCTTATATTTTATCATATTAATTAATATTATATATCTATATTATGTGGTATTCCTTTTATATATATGTAGATTTCTTTGATTTCTTTTGCAATGACAAATACTAATTTTTATGATTTAAATAAAAACACTATGGTTCAATTTCCTTGGTCTATTAAAGTTAAAATTCACATTGATTATGAGAATATGAGTAATTAAGATACCTATGATGAACATAATAAACATGAAACTCACTTTGATCTATAATATCTTAATCTATTATATCAAAGTCAAGTACAAGCATTATTTGAATATTATTAAGGTACTTAAGAGAATTCCCTATATTTGAGTAAGATCATTAGTCAACTCATATAATTAAAATTTGACCATCAATATAGATTAAAAATATATCCAAAATAATAATTTAATTTTAGAGTTTTGAAATCACCTACTTCTAATATTTCTACTTCCACTAGTAGATACATTTGTATTTGTACACATCCATTTACCTCCATGGCATCATATCATGGCTTCAGAATATAAATTTGTTTCCAATAGGTATCGATGACTATGCCTATTCATGCTAATTATACTCCCACAATTACCACTACAGATACTACTCTTGACTATAAATTATTTTATTTACAAGTTGATTTATCTCAAATTGAGCAAACTCTTTCTCCTGCTAACCCCTTCATACACTTTGAAACCTAAAAATGAATCATATCCATCACCATTTAGATTTTTAGCTCCTAATATTCATTTAAATATTTCATTAGACCAGTTAAAAATTTATGTTGAAGGGGCCCATACCCATTATAATGAACAATTGAAAGATAAGCAAGTCAAAACATCGAGATAAAAAGAGATAAAAATAAAAACCTAGTGGCAATACTTGCCTTCCACCAAACCACCACTAAAAATCATCCAAAAAACCAAAAAGTAGCCAAAAATAAAATAGGGACCAACAGGTTATTCTAATGTGGAGTAAACGACCAATTGTTTTGTCTCAGTACTGGCACTTATGTTATTTCCTCCCCTAGTTTGACTCCCAACAAACTATTCCTTGCCATCATCCTATCTCTTTCTTTTACTATCATAGGAGTGAAAATCCTTTTTTTCTTCCTTGAGATACTATGTGGCTTCTTCCTCTTTTCTATGATGGTTGGATTTACCTTTTGGGGTGTAACCAAGTGAATATCCCTTCATTAGTTGTTGTTGTATCCAGATAGAGGAATCCTTTAAGCTTCTTGAACTCCTCAGTAATTTCACCATAGAGTAGTTTATAGATTTCTATTTTCATAGAAAGATTTTGGATGGAGTCTTTAATATTCATATTAACATTGCACCCAAATACCCATTTAAATTTGGTAGTAAGTGGGTAGATAAGTGTTGGGCTTCTTGAGTTAGGATTGGGTCTTCTTATACATTTTCAGACATATCCCACACATCTTGCTCTTCCTGTTCATCTCCCAAATCTAACTAAATGTTTTTCACTTCCTCCTCCTCAAAATTATCCCTCTCACTATTAATCTATATGGCCTTAGTGATTATCCTAGACCATAGTGGCTCCCCATGCTTAATCAACAATAGGATTAGGACTTGATGTATTAAATCCATCAAAGGATTCTTTTTGAAGTTCAACACTAAAATCTCTAGAGATTGAAGAAAGGAAAATGGGATGATAATTGTATGACCTTTAAAGTGGTTTATAAGAATAAATTGATGTGAAAATATAAAAGTATATTTAACCTTAATGGTGAGTACCTCATAATTTGTAAACAAACCTCTAGCCATTTCCATAGCAACTCTACACACAAAAATCCCTTGTGAGATGAATGCTTGTGTTTATGATTATCCTTCTCCTTGTTATATAAGATGTTTAAAAATTACTCCTTCCACCTTTTATCTTTTAATGACTTTAATTCATGGAATTCCATCCTTATAGTTTGACCAATGAGTTCTTTAGTAATCTAAATATTCTAGCCATGCATTTTCACTTTGTAGTCCTTCCCACAACAAGAAAAATTATTGGAGAGCATAGTTTCATGCCCAAATATACATTTCATAAAAGGTGCCAACCCACCCTAGACAATTTTTTTCCAAATATACTAATTTTTATTTACATCAACACAAGAGATAAGTTTAAATTAGTCTCTCTCCCCACCCATTTCTTGAAAGTGTGAACTGCTCCTACAAACTTCATAAAATAAGCTCTTCGAGAAGGATAAATGAATTTTATAGAGATTAGAGCCACCCTTATTCATATGATTCAAACTCAATGACCCCTAAATGTGTAATTATTTGGTAATAATATAATTTCATATATAAAAATCATCAAGCATGAACCATGACTTTATCATGATTAATTCAATCATTATGACTTTGCATCATGTGTCCCTTCTCTAGCTCAACAATTTATATGACATCATCTGGATAATTTCTCTCATTCCAAGTGGTATAGTCATCTCTTATAACTTTAATTATTTTCATGCAATTTTCACCCCAATTTCCTTCCTTATAGACATGGCCTATAGAGACCCATTTGAAGTAGTGTAACAAGTTTTTAGCATCGTTGATGATGCTAGAAATGTTACAAGAGGGGCGAGAGAGGGGCAAGACATGGTTAGTTTGGATACCTAATGGACCCACATTGGTCACTCTAATATTATCCAAAGAATATCTTATCACCCCTCCTACACCTATTGGACCTGGGTTCCCTTTCAATACCCCATAAAAATTTAAGTTAAATGACAAGGGAGGGTGAATTAACCTCTTAAATTTAGACTTGTCAACCCCCTTAGCTTGAGATTTTCTAATAATGACCAAATTCAGTTGAGTCAAAATATGGGAGAAGGAAAGAGACGTAGGTTGATCAAAAGAGGAAACAAAGGAGGAAAAATTTTCATAAACAAAGGCTAAGACCCATTTTAAAGTGGAATAATCATGGGGTATGAGATTCTCAAAGATGGAAGAATTCTTGGTTTTCTAAATACCCCAAAAAATATGGGGGAGAGCCAAGTTCCACCATAATTTTAGTGAGAGAACTTCCCAAGGAGGCTTCCATTAAGTGATCAAGTCCTTAATGGAATATGGGGTGTCCTAAGAGAAGTTAGAAAAGCTGAAGAAATGCTAAAAATAGACAAAGCAAAAGATTAGAAGAGGAACAAGTGTTCCATAGTCTCAGCTTCCTACTAGCAAATAACACACCTATTGGGATGGGAAATCCTCTTTTAATTAGGTCATTGATAGTAAGAATATAGTTCTAGGCTACCAACTAGAGAAAACAATAGTTTTAGGGATGATTTTATTAAGCTAAAGATCCTTCTAGTTGTCATCCTCATCCTCCTAATTGTAAATGGAGGAATAACCAGATTTAATAGATTAAATACCACTAGGATCATATTTTTAGATGAGGGCATCCTCCTTTAGAAAAATATTGATTTGAATGTGTTGAATGGAGTCATTTAAGTCTTAAAGGAGGTGGTCTTGTTTTTGGTTCATGTTGTTTTTTACAAGAAGTTTTCACCTCTTCCTCCCATTCCTCTCCTTCCAATAATCCAACACCTTGTGACCATATGTTTCCTTAAAGAATGAGATCAACTGAAAATCATGGAAGGAGGCATCTAAAGGGGTGTTGATCCAAGGATCAATCAGAAGTCAACCAGGTTTCCTCTGCCTACATTCCACTTAATTCCTTTGCTAAGATATTCTTTCTAGCTTCCAATGCTTTCTAGAATGTTAAACCAATGTTAAGGCCAATTTCTTAGAGAAACTGATAACCTTCCCTATAATTAAGGTATTTAGCCTTGATGATTTTAGTATACTAGTTCTCATCCTTAACCACCCTCTAACTTTTCTTTTCCAATATATCTTGATTCATGCTTTTAAATCTTCTTAATCCTAAGCCTTCTTTTGAGGTAGGGTGGAAGGCTTTATTCCTCTATATTAATAAAAAGGTGATCCTAAATAAAATTTATATACATTTCATGTAACTTGTCTATATTATACATATAATTATTTTTTTAGTTGATATTTTATCTAATAAGCCCCAAATAATATGTTCATATATGTTTTTATGATCTTAATCTTCAATAATTAAAATATTTAAACCCTTTATAAAATAATTTGTATCACAATTTTATATGGATATTAGTTAAAATATATCATATGATCTAATTTCAAAGCTCAAACAAGGGTAAAATTATGTAATTAGTGAATATTTTCTAAGATACAAGACTATTATGTAAAAATCAACAAATCAAACCACTAATAATGAGCTCTAAGACATATTCACTCAAATTTAGTTATCTCCACTGCAAGATTAAATTATGTTTGATAAGTTAAAATATTTTGATGATTTATGCCATATAATAAAAAAACATTACATCAATTTTCTTACTTTGAAAAAGCTCAAATATACTTCAAATGATACTCCAACTTCAAATTTCAAGTTTCAAAGAAAGAAAAATTTAAATGTAAAGACCCATGAAAAAATTATTGAATTTAAGATTATAATTAATGTTTTATCATAAAAAACACAAAATATTCAACTAAAAGATCCACTAAGGATAAAATTCTCAAGGTTACCATCACCTCCTCATGTATTTATTCAAAATATACTTGAAAGAAATTTAATATCTTTTTCTCTAGCAATGGAATTATATATGTCTAAAATGCAATTTTGATATCAATGCATATTGTTAATACCATTATTGTATTGGAATTTCCACAAAAAAATGTTTCAAGCTTAAACAAAATATTAAATATATCATTTATGAGATTATTATTTATATTTCCACACCTATTTAAGAGGTTCAACCATAAGTAAATGATAATATAAGCTCAAAATATAAAAATATCCTTTTCCAAATCATGAAAGAATAAACAAAAAGGAAAATTTTGAAGTAAACTATGAATACAACCCTAAATATCATTCTTATACTTATGGACATCCACTTGATATCATCATTGGTATGATTAAAATAAAATAATCATCAAGTCCTATGATCACATTTGATGGTAGTGAAGTTGATGATAATTTGGATAGACATGTACTCTTTATTCAATCATATTTTGATAGGATATCCATGTATAGTGTTATGATATATAATTAATCAAGAAATAATTTGTGCACATAACACTCCTCTAATATATTTATTTTGTATATAGACCAATATTTACATGACACTTCTCAAATTTCCAAAATGTTTGATGGTCATATACAAGATATTCTTGTTCATATAATACTACATTTATAATTAGTACATATCATAGTTACCACTCCATTCTCATTTATAAAAAAAATAAGGGTATTTGATATGATATTAGTATGCCTTTGGACTTTAAATATTAAATAAATACCTTGCACAGTTCATAAATGTCTCAAAAATATATTCGTGGTAATGAAGTGGTTAAATTTATAGGAATTTAATATGAACATCCTTTGGATCTAGTGATATTTAATCCTAAATAACATTTATTTGGAACATACATTGAGAAATATGGTAATTAAATAGTCCATGCAACTACTCAAGAACATGATCTATATATTCAACAACATATCACATAATCATTTTCTCCACCTCTTTATGAGAATAATCTAGTTATGCATGAAAATATTACACAATCATTTTATAATTTTATTTATGAACATATTAAATCTACACATAAGCATAATAAGTTATTTTTACTTGCACAACACATCCTAATTCTTCCAAGAATCAAGGAACCTCTATTTTTTTGCCTTTGTTCTACTCCCACATGCACTCACATCTCGTTGGTGTCAAAAAATTACATTTAATTAATGTATTTACTTATTTCATGTGCTAAAATATGAATAAAAAATATTACCATTGGAAAAAACATATTCATGTGCATCAATTTTGTATTTTACACTTACCATAAGATTTTTGATCTCCCAATTTGCATTCAAAACCTATATCTATTAGCTCTCCTACCTCTCTTTGCCTCATCTAAGGGGTAATTTAAATATCCATTCCCTCATATATCCTTAACATTGTCCCATTATGATGACTAAATTTTAATGTTAAATATTCATATGTAATAATTTGCCTCAAAACAAAGTTTTTTTGTACTTCCACTCACATGGCATTCTTGCTTGCCTTCTCTCTCATCTCTACGTAGTTTCTCTATGGGGAAACTTTGATTTAAATTTATATTAAAACTAAAATAACTATTACGTCCTATATATCTAGATCATGTGGATAAGTTTCATGTTTTACCCTTCAATCAAAAACACATTTTTGTAGTATTTATCTCACTTATCATATTTCTAGCACATGTATTCTTTTGTTTGCTGAGGTCTCTAATTTTGTCTTAGTGGGTCATTTTAACTTTCATGCCATTTTGGCATCTATTACCTATTCCACCATGTTCATTAAGTCCATTTGAGCAAGTTTCATGTTTTAACCTCCTCTAGAAGTGATTTCTCAATCCTCTTACCATACTTGGAATAATATTTCTCTTGAAAGTGAAAAACTTATTCATTTTCCCTTTTAGGTTTGTTGAGTGAAAATTTTCCTCCCATGACCTAATAAGTATTTTCATATTTAAATTTGATTAATTTTTTATATTTTAAGGTATAAATATTTAACCAGGATTTGAAATCTTCAATGGGAGTGTTTTACTAAGTTTCTTTACTAATCAGGATTTATGTCCCAATTAGGCCTATGTTTAAGGCTTAGTCATTTTTATTTATATTTTAATATTTTAATCATGACTGGGTCTTCTATAATTTTATATAGACTTTTGATGTTTAATTCCCTAGTTAGGGTTTTGGCTACCAATCTCACTTTTGTAGCTGGGGATGAATCCTCAACTAGATTAGGGACCATGCCCCATCATAATTTTGATAATAATTAGTTTTGTGGCCTTGAGTGGGTCCATTGGGGGCTTTCATTGATAAGTAATATGTTATGCATGCTAATATCCCATTATAACCCCATAACCTTCCCTTCAGTATGTCATTATACCAAATCCTTACAAGATATGTATTAAGACTTTTAGCCCCCAATTCCCTGGTGATTATCTATCAGGGTTTTCCCCCTCCAAATATAGATAATAGTAAGAACCAAAAAATTAAAAGTGATGATGTTATAATTAGGCATCGAAGAGTTGATTAGGTCTTGGGCTCCTTCAAAATTTAATTTCAACTTTATCTCTAAAATTCATAGTGTATATCAAGAAGTGGAACACCATTAGGTCTTAGACCTAATTAAAATGAGGATGATAGTTCTATTTAGGGGTTTAAACCCTAAATATAACTACAAAAGTTAAAATTTTAAAAACATAAAGAGTAACATTAGAACATAAGCCTGATCCCTTGAAAATCCTTATTAGGTTTGCATAGGCCATTTTTGAGTAACCTTCCATTTTTTGGCCATAAATTCTAGCTCAAGTGCTAAAAATAAAAACCATTTACATCATGAAGAAGATGGTTCCATCCTAGATGTAATGATAGTCATAGTTTAGCCTCATTATGCCTAGTTTAAAAATTGTTCATGTTTTTATATCTTGATACATTTTTCTTACTTGTTAATTCCCTTTTTTGACTTCTTCTTTGACTCTACTTTTTTGGTTAATATTGAATGTTACATGAATGATAGATGGAATAGGTAGTTGAGAGCATTCATGGAGGTTTTGGGGAGTTTTTTAGGGATAATTTAACCTATTGAAGATAACTTGAATATATAACAAATCATTTTTACACTCCAAAGTTTGGGATTTTTCTCCTCACACAAGAGATTTGGCCAACCCCTTTTCATTTTTCATGTAATTTTTAGTTTTTATAGTGTAATTTCCCTCCCTCTACTTGGCCTTGTATTATATTGTGCACATGATAATTAATATCATGGATGCTTCATGGATTCATTGCAATTGTAATATTGAGTTTGTATCCATTATTGTAGGAATTTATTTATATTTTCCTCTCTTTTACTTTTTATTAATCATATACTAGTCTAGGATTTTAATGTATACAATCCAATTCTTTTATTTATCTTGATTAATTAATGTATTTTCCATTCCACTATTGTATTGTTCAACTTTAAACTAATGGAATGAAGCACACACTGAACAAAACCTTATATGTTGTTTTATGATTTGTCATATTTCAAATTTAAGTTTGTTTTTTTTGTTTCATATAGTATAATCTGATAATGAACACATGAATACAAACCTTTTAATTCTCAACATAATTGAAACCCATTTGAAATAAAACAAAAATTGCCACATTTTACATTTTTCAAGTACCTATTATCCCAGATTTTGCACCCATCTTTATGTTATAGAGTGTTTTATGGTATGTGCTACAAATTATGGAAAATCTAATGTTAAAATGGGATCACTTGCAATCTATGGGACCTTGTAAAATTGAGGTGAATCTTTGGAGAAGGTTGGCTTACTTTCACTATGATTAGTGCAACTAATATATTATCAGCTCATGAAAACATTTTGCTTCTTAGTGATCTTGCTCCTAAACTAGGGTTTAAACTATGAGGGAAAATATTTTATAAATGAATTTACAAAACTATAAATGATGATTGATCCAAATAATTATAGTGGATATTATTGATTTCTTTATATGAACATAGTAGAACAATAGATATATTGAAATATATTGGAACACAAACTCATGAAAATATGAAACCAAAGGTAATATTGGGTATTTTTCATATAAGGAATAAGATTATTTATTTTTTAATCAAATAATCTCTCAAAAGGGAAAAATAATACAACAGATGATTTTTTTTATTTAAATAAGAATGAAATCATTCACAAATTTGACAAATAGGCTTACATACATAATGATAACATAAAAAAGGAAGGTAAATATTTAATCTATTATCATTCTCCAAGTTACAAAATTTAGATCAATTGTTCAAAATGCATATAAATTTATCCAACATTAAAAATAAAAATGGGCTATACCATTGTACCCATATTTATACAAAATACTCTCTTAAAAGAGAGGTAGTAACAAAACCCTACACCCAATTAAAGAGTGAGAAAAAAAAAATCCCTCATGAAATGGGTGTGATTTTTAGATATAATGGTGGATTTAGAAGATAAATGGTTGGATAAATAACATACAACTGTTGGGTGATTCAAAAAGTTTTGGAGGCATGGATAAATCTTGTAGAATATTTATGCAATGTCATTTTTGTCTTCAGTTCAACTGTTATTATCTCTTTCATGAATGATGCACCAAAAAAATGAACTCACACTTAGAAAAATTAAAATATTTTTGATTTTTAGGTTATTTATTAAAAAACCTAACTTACATTTTTCCATTGGGACTTTTACAACCTTTTAAGTCATCCAACTCTGACAAAACTAGAAATGTAATTTACAACATGAGTTTTTATAATTTAAGCAACTCAGAGTTTGTCAAAAAGAAAAGTGTAATTTACAAGTTCGATTTTTAACAAATTTTCAACCTACCATAAAGATACTTGAAAATTAAAAGTGTATTTTTCTAAAAAATATCTATTAAAATGATATTTGCAATTTGTAACCTACAACTTTACAATGTTTTTTACAATAAAGAAATGTAATATACATAATGTATTTGATTAAAATAATTAATCTACAACCATAACCTCTAAATATTCTTTGTCCTTCTTTGCCTATGCCTTCTCAATATAAGCATCAAAGATTTTGAAGATCTATAGGATATGATATTCATCAGGACCAAGTGAATATAGGTTACTTATCTCACATTTGGAAATTGTATCAAAGAGTTCCCTTTGTGTAGCCCTGTATATTTGAGTGTCTTTTCCCATATGATCTAGTGTATTATGATACCTGATAAATCAAAGGATAGAACTAAAGTTGAATTTTGTGTCCCATGTTAAATCTCTCTCAACCACTCTTTTGAACTTGTCTTGAACCTCTTGTACTGAAAAAAATTAGTCTTGATGATCTATTACTTCACATGACAATTTATTAAGAAAATTTTAAATTTCATAGATTATATATATGGAATTATCATATGTAGCCACAGATTTATTAATACTCTATGTGAGTATTATTATTCTAAAATTATTTACCTTATCCAATTCCTCATGCTCTACATCATTTTTCTTTTTTGAAATGAACGTCTCAGTTTCAATCATGTCAACAACATACAATTTTGGGTAGAATAGGTTCAACCTTTATATCTCTTCCTCGTATTTTCTCATTGATGCCTTAAAATTTTGCTAATCAACATTTAGATTTTTTTATTATTCCATTTCTATCTCAATTACTATGTTTCCCTTCGTGATGAGCTCCTTAGCTCAATCCTTTGTATCCCTTCCCATGCTATAAATATCTATTACTACTTAAAGTATTTCCTTGTTAGATAACTAATTAATATATTATATTAGTTGGGTTATTAACTAAATGAACTTATTTAGTGTAGTGGTCAACTATTCAACTTTATTCTTCAATTCATCCTTTGTGACCTTATCACTATCCATCTTGTAGAAAAGAGGGTTAATTCTTGATTGAACATCATGTTTTAATCCCTCTCTTATAGGATGATGTAGGTGAACTTTGGATATTTGGTAATCCCCCACATCTAGATCTTATTTTTGTTTATCTAAGGTGGATACTATAATTTCTACATACTTCTCCCTTACTAAATCATATAATATTTTGGATATAGTTCTGGGAGCTACCCTTTATTTCTTTCATGCTTCTATAAGTCCAAAATTGAGTGTTCTAGGAGATGTCATTTATTTATATTTCTTTCCCATTGATTAAACTAGATAGCTTGGAGTGGAATTTTATTTTCTTGGCATTATCAATTATGAATTTACAATGAAAATGTTTGCATTGGTAGTTATTATGATGACTATTATTTTTATCACTAATATGGCTGCCAAATCCTTAGTTGATGTTTTGGAAATATCTTTTCCATATACAGGTTGAGTATCCATAACTATATCAGTGATTTCCTATATCTCTACCTCCTTATAAGGGGTTTGGGTTATTATAGAAATGGATGAAATGGGTGTAGTGGAAATGGATGTGCCTACCAGAGGTGTGGGAGATGGATGTGACATAAGTGGACGGATAGGCAAATGGAGTTAAAAAATGGGAACCTATGGGAGTGTGGAATCTAGAGCCATAAATTAAATAATTAAGGTGGTGGGGATACTCAAGGTTGATTAAATGGGAAAAGTGATAGGATATGAAAATGAAGCATTAACTACACCAACGGTTAGGATGGCTAGTGGGATTGTAGTTAGGATGACTAAATTTGCATCCATATATTTCTCGGTGGTGTTGGTGATTAGTTTAATGGTGGTGGATATGAAGGATGATATGGAAGGAAACATATAAGAGATAGAAGATATTATGGAATAATGGAGTGAAATTAAATCTTGAGTGTCCAATTGTGTTGATTGGACTATTGACAATAGAGATACTAGCACATATAAGCTATTGGAAATGGAGGGGGTAATTGTTCGATGTGATCTTGGAGTGGAGATAGGAGGAGGAGTTATTATATCTAGTGGAATGATAAAAATAGGGGAAAAGGTTCTTGTCCTTCATTGGTATCTATGTCTTAAATTTAAATTAGTATTGGTTGATCGATTATTGCTCATTGGCCATCAGATTGACCTTTTTTAGCCTTTTGTTTGTTTTTTCTCTTATGTGATACCACCATCCCATTTTTCTATTCTATTTTTGTTCCACTTATATAACCTTATATTTTTTGTGTCATAACCCTCTATTTGACTTCCTTTAACTTATCAATGATGCTCAAAGTTTCATTGGTAACCTTGACCCCTTTGCTCCTTATCCAATTGATTATTCTATTTATTACATTAGTAGTCCTATACATTAATGAGGACTCATTTATGGAATCCATGACTAATGGAAGGGGTTGAGAAATGATATTGTTATAATAATAAATCCTATCCATTGAATATTTATCATCTATTAAGTCCTCAGGGACTGGTGTCATGTTATATGTTTTGATCTACTCTAGGGTCATCCTAGAATAATCTTTTAGTCTTAATTTTTATTCATCTTTTAGGTCTTCCCAATAATATTCATAATAGCTAACATGGGAATATGTTATGATTCCCAATATAGTATTAATATTGATATTCACATCATAAAATGGCCTTACATTGATATTTCTTAAGGTCATTTAAGTCATCTCAGCATTTGTACACTTGGATTTGGATAGGGAAGGGCATGTATACCTCCCTATGATAATGAGGAAATGAATTCATGCCTTATGTTTGTTTGATAATTTTTTTTGAGTCTCTACATATCACCTCACAATTTTCATTAAAGACCATTTTTCACTTACATACCATAAGAGGTTGTAAGGACAACCACTAAATACTCATACTCTCATTTATGAGTATGTTGGGAATTGAATGAATTACAATCCCAAATTTGTGATCTTAGAAGTAACAACATAAAATAATCTTCTCTTTTATATATCTTTGTCAAATGTGACTATGATGAAGTATATGAATGTATCATTTACCCTTATGAAGTGTTGTCTATTTGCATCAAGGGTGAGGTTAGGGAAATAATTTAAGACCTTTTTGACTTAGTCAGGGACTATGTTCAACCTTGGGAAAGCCCTTACCTTTGATAGTATGTAGCCTAGATATGAAGTCATATTAAACTTCCCTATGTTCTATACTTCCACCAATTATTTATGGATGGAGTCACTTATAAATTAGGCCTAGTGGATGTACTTCTTATTTTTATGGATTACCCATATGTATTAGTACATCCAGTCCTAAAAGTTCTTGGCATCTAGATTCCTAGTGAATCTATGCAAGAGTATGATTATGTCACCCACTTCCTCCTTGATGTTTATTCTTCCCATAGTTATAGGAAATATTGTAGATGCAGGCCCCATTATTTATTAAGTAACCTTAGACATCCAATGTTATCATCCTGATAAAAATTCTTGGATGAGTCAAGAGTTATATCAACATAATTCTCATACTCTAGATCAGGACCACTAAGTCTATGAAGTCAAGGTTCAGGTTTAGAATCCTTTATCCCTTGTCATTCAAAACTTCACTCTCTTCTACATCATAGTGCTTTACCAATGTGAGCACAATCTCAGAGCTATGCATTGATTAGGGGAAGGTTGCTACTTGGGGTAGTCCATAGTCATAAATGCTTTGAATCTAGTCATTTTTGAATTTAACATTTACCTTTGTCCATAAATCACCTAGGTAGTGTGACCCTTTTCTATGTCTATGATTTCATTGGTGTTATATTATAACTTAAGTGGGACACTAGGTCCCTTATATTTAAACTTAATTTGTTTTCTAGACATATGTTCTAGGGAATCTGATGTGGGAAAACCAACTATAGAGTTGGTGGGCTTTGGATTTGATTTTACAAGAAAAATAGTTGATGGGTTTTGGAGTTAAAAAACACACTTTCAAGGTTTGATGAAATATCTAGTAGGTTTTTAAGTTACAAATACAAGTAAAATATTTGATTAATATTTCAAGTTGTAAATGTAATAGGATTTTCCATGGAGTCATAGGGTAACTTTTTTAGGTGAAATATCTATAGGTTTTGGACTTGTAATCAAAGGTTAAAGCTACATAGGGTCCATGTAAAGAATCCTTGAGAGAATATTATTCTATTTTTTCCAAACCCTAGGTATTTCCAATGATATAAAAATGTTTGAAAAGTATTTAACAATAATTTGGAAAACATAGATGATCTTGAGATGACACAAACAAACAAAAGAAGACACCTATAGATGTTAAGTAAATAAAAACCCTAAATTTGCTACTAGATGATAAAATATGGCATGAAATTAAGGTATGGTAGTTTTGACAAAAAATGGTAGACCAAAATAATGTAGTAAGAAACAAAGGAATACTAGGAGAGGGTAGTCATGGTAGTCATGGTTTGATGTGTGGCATTACTTGATGTCATGGTAGGGTCACTTGGTATAGAGTTTAAAACCATCAATTATAAAATTAAATAATTATTTTCCTTAACCCCATTTCAATTAATATAACCCTAACCCTAAAATAAATTAACCCTAGGTCAGTGGTTGGAAAAAAATGATAGGAATATTAAAACTCCAGAGTTATGGAGCAATTTGACAATTTTGTAAAATAGCATTTTTACACTCCAATTTCTGGTTTCTACCAAATGAATTGGTATATTTGGATAGGTAAGTTGGAACTTCAAGTTCAAATTTAAAATTTGAAAATTTTAACTAATTTTATAGTTTTTTTAGGAAGGGTAGTCGATGAGAAGTGGGAATCAAGTTACAAATTGTAACTTTGTATGTTATGAATTATAATCAGAGTTCTAGTTTCTGATGGGAGTTAGATACATGATAAGTAGAGATTTAATTAATATTTGAAAATTTTCAAGTTAAAAATTGAATTCAAATCTTTAGTTTCCATGGGGAATGTGTTTGGTGTAATGTAGGGCTCCATTTACAATTTGAAACTTTACAATTTACAAATTACAAGTAGGGTTCTAGTTTCTACCAGTCACGGGGTGTGAGGGAAATAGAGGTTGAGATGTAATTTTCAAATTTTCAAATTTAAATTTACATCTGAATCTATGGTTTATATTGGTTATTTAAAAAGCAAGAAGCATAGATTGAGATGTAATTTGTAAGTTTTCAAGTTTCAAAAATTATCAAAATCTCCAATTTCTATAGGGCTTGATAAAAGAGTGTATTGGGTCATTTTATAGCCTTTTCTCAAAAAAAATAATGGGTTTCCCCTAGGGTACTAGATATTTTGATGTTTTTAGGGTAAAAATATAAACATTTTTAATGACTTATATGTGGTTATTTCCTACTAATCAATTTGTTTCCAATAGCCTTCTAGTTGATTTGCAATGGAGTCATTAAGATTAACATAGTTTTAATTGGGGAAGAAAAAATTGAGATTTTGCCTAAATAAGAATGAAACGAGAAATAAAAAATAAAAACAAACTAAGGAAATGAAAAATCCTAATTATTTTACTCATGTGAGAGCACTTATTTATGGAGACCAACTAAACCTAATATATACAATGTTTGTTGGAAACAATTCCAACCTTAAAATCAAGCTTTGAGGTGTATCCTAATGATTGGATTAAGTATCTTTGATCCATTGAGCTTGGATAGATAGAATGCATTTGCCCCCTTATTCTAAGTTATAGTGTATATACCACTCTATATTGAATCAAATTTTCTATGCTTTCCTAGTTTAACTCTTTCAATATCCCATTTCAGAACCATGTCTCCTTCATTGAAGCTCTTGTTAGATGTTTTTTGATTTAAATTTCTCTTTATTTAAACTTGATTGTCTCCTATAACTTTCATTGACTGGTTCCTAACTTCTTCTATCTCCATCAGTTCTACCAATAATAATATTATTTATTCATTGTCAATCAATTCCAAACGATGATTTCATTATAGGGATGATAACTCAATTGACAGTGGAACTCTCACTTCCCTTTCATATACCAAAATGAATGGACAATTAACAATGGCTCTCTTGGGAGTGATCCTATCAAACCAAAGTGTTAATTTTAATTTCATGTTCCATATCCTTTGGTTATCTTCCATTATACCTTTGATAATCCTTATGAGATTTTTATTATTAGACTTGGCCAAGTGATTACCTTGTAGGTAATAATTAGATGAAGTTATTAGGTAAACATTGTGCCTTATAGCCCATTCACTCACTTGAGTAGTCACAAAAGCTTTTTCATTGTTTGAGATAATGGTGTAAGGAACACAAAATACTATGATGATGTCACATATGAAATTCAAAGATAGATGCCTCTCTGGTATCTTTCAGTGAAACTACTTTAGTCCATATAGTGAAATAATTAGTTGCTATAGGGACCCATTTATTGCCTGCACTCGATGGTGGATTGATCATGCTAATGAAATCCATCCCTAATTAGGTAAATGGTTGGTCATCTTGGACTAGTTTGAAAGGGAAATATAATAATCTTTGCTTACTTATAAATTAAGCACACTTGTTACAGTTCCTTACCCATTATTGCACATATTTGAATATGCTAGTCTAATAATATCTCCCTCTCATTATTTTGATGGTAGTGGTTCTTATGAATAAATATCTACCTGATAGACCATCATGAAACTCATCGATCACCTTATGGACTTGATCATACTTGATACACCTTAACATGATTCCATCCATGTCTTTCCTAGATAATAATCTATTAATGAGAACATAAGGAATATATTGGAGTCTGAAATACCTTTTCTTGGACTACTAGAAATCATACAAATACTTGTCAGTCTAAAGGAAAATGGTCATGGCATGGATACCACTATTAAATGGAGGTAAAGTGGCTAGTTGGGATGTATATTGATCATATACTACATCAGATACTACTTCAATAGTACTTATATCAAAATCAAACTATTCACATAAGCCCCTTCCTCTTACAAGCTTTGTAATTTTGATGTTCACATCATATTTCATGTCTTTTGTGATCCATCCTATTCTTTTTTTTCTTATTTTATATCTCAATAGGAACTATTTGACACTTTGATGACTAACCATCTAATGAATATTATTATTGGAGAACATATCCCCAAATGTTTTGAGATCTTTTACTATACTATATAATCACATCTCCATGACACTGTACTTTTCTTCATAATCCTTCAACGATTAATTGAAGAAAAGGTAATAGATATTATAACTACTCTTTACTATGTTGGGTTAGAATATATAATATGTTACCTTCCCCTCCAAAAGTGTAAAGAATGAAAACATTGTCATAGTTTGGGTTGACAAGGGTAGGAGCTTGAGAAATAGCCCATTTGATGTCTTCAAAACTATCTTTTCCTTCCTATGTCTAACTAAAAATGATAACCTTTTGAAGCATAGAATTAAGGGGCTTGGTCATAGAGGAAAAATTTGGAACAAACCTTCTTACAAATTTTATCTTTCCTAAGAAGCTTTGTAACCCCTTTTTATGGCTCAAAAGTGCTAGTGAAGATATATCACTTATTCTCTTTGGATCTATTGAAAGACCCTCTTTTAAAATTGTGTGTTTTTATAGTTTCCCTTCATGAACTATCAAATAACACTTTTTTGGATTGAGGGAAACTCTAAACTCTTTGCACCTTTTAAAAACATTCCTAAGGTGATCTAGGTGTGCATCAACATGTTTTGAATAAATAGTGATGTCATCTAGTTATACCAAGATCATCTCATTTATAAAACCTTTAAAATCCATATCCATGGCTTTTTGGAATGTATAAATAGTGTTAGTTATACCAAAAGGCATATTTTTATATGAATGTGTGCCCTATTTTATAGTTAAAGTAGTCTTGAACTGGTCTCATTCCTACACTAGAATTTAGTTATATCCAAAATAAAATGTCTAAAAGGGAATATCTTTTAGATCCTAAAATAGTTTAATAATTTGATTTATAGGTGGAAGGGGACAATGATATTTTAGGGATGATTTTTTAGGTCCCTAAAATATACACAAAGCTTGATTTCACCATTACTTTTCCTTATAGGGAACAAATTAGCAACCCAAGATGAGTGTTTGATAAGGAAAATGATATTAGCATCTATCATTTTGGATAGGTCACTCTACATCAAGGGTCATATTTTTGGATTGATTGGTATCTATTTTTGTCTATTGGGATTGGTATTTGGGTCAAACTCTATTGTGTGTTGGGATAAGCTAGGGTTAAACTCCGTTAGATATTTATAACTCTAAGTGAAGTTATCATCAAATTCTTAGCATAACTCAAAAAAATCATGTTTTTAAGAAACACTACATACCTTTCCAATTTTAAATGTTTTACCCTCTAAAATGACTATCAGTTCATAGTCTTCTTCAATGAATATGATATTCTTCATTTCACCTTTCAACTAATCATCAAATTCAAAGATAATATCTAAAGTAATAAGGCCCATGGGTAAATTATTTTTCTTCAACTAAATGATTTGATATCCATATTGATCTTGGAGTCTTGATTATTTTATATTAGAGAATTCAACTTCCTCTCTTAGAAAATTCATAATTTATTGATCATTATCAAATACTTTCCAGTTGGGTGCATTATTATTAATAGATTGCCTTACTATATACTTTACATACTATAATTTTTTCTTCTTTATTTCTTCAAGCAGGTTATATTGGGATCCAACTGAGGCCATATGATCAATATCTTTATTTTGTTCTCTTATTACCATTTGAATGTTTAAAGTGGTAAAGTATTCTAATAAGTCTCAAACCCTATGTTTGTAATATCTCAACAAGTTATTTCTAGTTATGATTTTAGACCTTAACTCATGTAAAATCAACTCACTATCACCAAATACTTGTAGTGATTGTATCCCTCTTTCCTTATCTAATTAGAGACATCGAATCAAATATTCATATTTAGATATATTGTTAATGTAAACTAAATAAAGTCTAAAAGAATATAGATTAATCTCTTTTTTGGAGAGAAAAATAATACCTATCCCTATACCATTCTTTCCTCTTGAGCCATCAAATAATACTTTCCACATTCCTTAAATATCCTCAACTAGTTTTACAAGATTCAAAATGATTGCATCATTATCATGGATTAAATATGTACCTAACCTAGTCTCGTTTACATAATCATAAAGATTAAATAGGAAATTTGATCCCCATTCATCAAAATGAGTGTCTAGGATATCTCTTATGGGGGTTTCAACCTAATGATCAAGATCAACATCCTAATCTTGCAATGTGCAATTCATATCCACATGGATAAGAGTGTATGGCTCAATATTGTCTCTAGAAATTATCTCAACTTTTATTGTTACTCTTGTTCCATGTATCTTATTAAAAAACATGTGGGACTAGTTATAAAGTAAATACCATCACATTTTTTTAGTAAAGTCTCAAGATAGGAAAATAGAAAAATAGGGGGATTAATAACTAAGATATATTAGGAAGTTGATATTTTTGGACATACATGGATGGTAAGGCTTAAAAATTTTATAGTCTTTTATATTTGAATAGTAGTCCCATATAATTAAACCACACCTTTCATTATAGGTGTCTACATAATACCAAGAGCATCAACTATTTTATTGAGCATAAAAAAACTACTAATCCCTGAGTATACCATGCAATTATGGATGAGATATTTCCAAATTATTAGTGAAAGGTAAAAGATGAGAAGCTTAAAATTTTTAATTTATTTGGTGTCAATTTTCGGTTGAAACAAATTAACTACAACATTATGTCCCTTAGCCATAACTTTGTCTATTATTTGGATTTTTTTCAAAGCTTCTTCTATCAAGTCCCTTTGTGCTGGAATAGACCATTTTTCCCACAAGGTGACATTAAATTTAATATTTTTAATTTATTCAAAAATATTGAAAGATATGTTACCAACCTTTATTATTTCCTTTGGGAGAGCTATGTCTTATTTCAAAATATTTATGGTCAAAAATTTTGATTTTGATTGGCCCATTGGTACATTGGGTGGCCTATGTATAGTGTTGCCTTTTATAGATTCTTGTACAAATTTATAAGTATATTGTTATACCATAGGGGGTTGATCACTTTATATTTCCATATTTTTATATCATTTATTTTCTTCCATTCAACTACTACCATTGATTAGTGCCTCCTCCTAATTTACAACACAAAAATCCTCCTCTTTCCGGTTTAAAAGAGTAGCTTCACTCTGAGTAGGATCTTGTGTATCTTCCTATTGAGAAGTGGGTTTTTATTATTTTCCTTGAGTGTTTGATATGATTTTCACCATGAAGGATTGTTTTATGACATCATTAGGACAATCATTCTGATTATGTGGTTGAAAACAAGGGTAACACCACTGGTAATCCTAAGCCAAGTTATTCTAAATAGGTATAATAGCTTTAGAAGTACCTGGTGTAGGTAAAGCACATATATTTGGAGGTTTTGATTTCATATTTTGAATTTTTGGTTGTTAATTGCCATGGTATGGATACGTATTGTGTTTATATGTTTGGTTAGATTGTTGATAAGGCATGTAGTTCTAGGATTTCTACCTTCTCAATGGTACCCATTGTCAAAACACTTAAGCAATGAGTTAACCTCATATAAATCATTAGTATGAATAAGAGTTAAATATGGTGATTTTATTTTGGTGGAAATTAAGGAAAAAAAATAGGTTTTAAATGAGGCATTTCTAGAAATAAAGGCATTGGAGGTTGTGGGGCAATTTTTCCAACTTGAATTAGGCAATTATCTATTCTGATTACAATTTCATAGGCATTAGGGATTGTGGTACCACCCATTGATTGAATCATAATAATTATATAACTATTTAAATCTCTTAATTAATATATGAAATAATTATTTTTGGTTGGTTTGACCAACACTAAAAATATATTCCATGTCTTTTGAAAGTGAAAATCAAAATCACTCATGAACTCATGGGGAGATGACTAAATAGTTGTTAGTTATTTAAATAGGGAGAGGTGGTCACTCTTATCTTCAAATTAAATGCATATTGAAGTCCCTAATTCATCCTAATCATTAATGTAATTGGGGAGAAGACCTTTGTACCATTGTAAGGATTTACACTTATATGAGGAGATAAGAAGTCTGATTACAATATTTTCTTGTACTATATTGTGAACCAAACAAATATTATCAATGTCTTGTATATTTTCCATGGGAGTAGTGGAATATTCACTAATAAAATATAAAAGCATTTTCAAATCCAACATGGGTATAATATCATATTGGGTTAACTAAAGTGGGATGCCTCTTTTGAAGGCTATAAAATTTTGATTTTTCAAGGCCGTAATGGGAGGTATGAAATTACTATGGGTATTTATAGGAGATGTAAATATCTTTGCAGGATATAATATAGTGTAAAGTATAAATGATATTGATTTATTTTTGTATTTAAATGATAATTCTTTCAATTCAACTTTCTTACATTTAGTAGATTATCTTGATTGTATCTTTGGTATATGTAAACTTGGATTTCTTGAATCCATGAGCTACTAGAGTCACTAGGTGATTTTTAAAAATTTATGATGATCATATAACACTTGATAATAATATTAATAATATACTGATAATAATTTTAGTGTCCCAATATGTATGCCAAAAATTGTTATCACATTGATTTTGCACCCATCTTTATGTTCTAGAATGTTATGTAGTATGTGTTGTAAAGTATGGAAAATCTAATGATAAAATGGGATCGCATCCAAGCTACGTTACCTTAAAAAATTGAGTTGAATCTATAGATAAGGATGTATTAATTTCACTAAGTTTATTACAACTAATATATTATTAGTTTATGAAAAATTTCAACTTATTAGTGATCTTGCTCCTAAACTAGGGTTTAAACTATGAGGAAAAGAGTTTTATAAATGAATTTGAAAAACTAGAAATGGTGATTACACCAAACAATTATAGTGGATATTAATGCTTACTTTGTATTAACATAATATAATAATAGATATATTAAAATATATTAGAGCACAAACTTATGAAAATATGAAACTAAAGGTAATATGGGCATTTATCATATACAAAATAGGATTCTTTATTTTTTAATCAAATGATATCTCAAAAAGGAAAAATAATACCACAAATGAAATTTTATGACTAAAATAGGAATGAAATCATTCAAAAATTTGACAAATATCCTTACATACATAAATATAAAATAGACAAGGAAGGAAAATATTTAATCTATTATCATTCTCTAGGTTATAGAATGTAGATCAATTGTTCAAAATACAAAATAATTTCTCCAATAGTAAAAATATAATTGGGTTATGCCATGGTACCCATATTTATAAAAAATACTCTCTTAAAAGAGAGGTAATTAAAAAACCGTATGCCTAGTTAAAGAGTAAGAAAAATAGAAAACCTCATGTAAGGGGCATGATCTTTAGTTGGAATGGTGTAAGCATGATAAATGACTTGAAAAATAACATGAAATTGTTGGGTACTTCAAAAAGTGCTAGAGGCATAGATATATCTTTTAGAATCTTCATGCAATGTCTTACTTATATTGAGTTCAACTGTTGTTACCTATTTGATGGAATGAGGCACAAAAAAATGAACTCACACTTATAACAATTGAAAACTTTTGGATATTTAGGTTATTTCTTGTAAAACCTAACTTCTATTTCTCCAATGGGACTTTTAAAACTTTTAAATTCATCCAACTTTGACAAAATTGGAAATGCAATTTAAAACATGATTTTTTGCATGTTAATCTACTCAGACTTTGTCAAAAATAAAAGTGTACTTTACAAGTTCAATTTTTTACAAATTTTTAGCCTACTACAAAAACTAAAAAATTACAAGTGGTTGTTTCTCAAAAAGAGATGTCAAAATGATAGTTGTAATTTATAACTTGAAACTTTACAAAAAAAATTATAATAAATAAATGTAAGATAAAAATGTATTTGATTTAAAGAATTAATCTACAAGCATAAACTTTGAAGACTCTTTGTCCTTATTTGTTTGTGTCTTCTCAATATGAGCATAAAATCTTTTGAATATCTATAGGATATGATATTCATCAAGACCAAGTGAATATATGTTGTTTATCTCACATTCTCAATTGTATAGGAGAGTTCCCTTTGTGCAGCCCTATATACTTGAGTGTCTTTCCCCATCTAATCTAGTGTCTTATGATACTTGATAAATTGGTTGATAGAACTCAAGTTGAATGTTGTGTCCCCTGTTTATTCTCTTTACACATCCTTTGAACTTGTCTTAAACCTCTTGTATTGAAATAATTTGGTCTTGATGATCTATTGGTTCACATGACAATTTATTAAACATATATTCAATGTCATAGATCATATTTGTGACCTTATCATATATATCCTTAACTTTTTAATACTCTCTATGAATATTCTTATTCTAAAATTAGTTGTCCTATCTAATTCCTCATGATCTACATAATTTTCCAATACATTTTATGAAATGAGGGTGTCATTTTTAATCATGTCAAAAACTTGAAATTTTGTGTATAACAGGTTCAAACTTGTTATCTCTTCCTCATATTTTATCATTAATGCCTTCAAAGTTGACCAATCAACCTTTATATTTTTTTAATAGTCCATTGATAACTCAATTACTATGTTTCCCTTTGTTATGAGCACCTCATCCTAATCATTTATAGTCTTTCCAATGGTGCCAATATTTTTTACTTATTTAATTATTTCCTTATCATAAAATAGAGTAATATATTCTATCGATTGGGCTATGGGCTAAATTAAATTATTTAGTGTAGTGGTCAACTATTCAACTTTATTCTTCATTTCATCCTTTGTGACCTTGTCACTATCCATCTTCTCAAGAATAGAGTTAATGATTTATTAAACATCATGTTTCAATCCATCTCTTATAGGATGAGCTAGGTTCACATTAGATATTTGGTAATCTCCCACCACTATATCTTCTTTTTGTTTATCTAGTTAGGGTACTACAATTTCTACATAATTTTTCCCTACTGAATCATATAATATTCTAGATATAATTATGGGAGCTTCCTTTGATTTCTTTGATACCTCTATAAGGCCAAAATCTAGTATGATAGGAGACATAATTGTTTTTTTCTTTCCCACTGATTTCACTAGCCAATTTGGATGGCATCCTATTATTTAGGCACTATCAACTAAGAATCCACAGCTAAAGTTGTCATACTGGTAGTTATTGTGAAGAGTGTTGTGTCTATCATTGATATGGACATTAAATCCTTGGCTGATGTTTTGGTAATATATTCGTTATTTATGGGTTGAGTATCCATAATTGTATCAATGATTTACATCCTTAGTGGGGTTTTGGGTTATTATGGAAACGGAATAAATGGGTGTAATGCAAATGGATGTGCCTACTAGGGTTATGGGAGATTGAAGTGACACAAGTGGAGGGGTAGGCAGAGGGAGGTTAAAAATGGTAACCTAAGAGAGTGTATAATATAGATCCATGAATGAACAAATCAAGATAGTGGGTACACTCAAGTTTGATGACTTGGTAAAAGTGATGGGAGATGAAAATGAAGTAGTAACTACCCCAGTGGTTGTGATGGCTATTGAGATTATAGTCAAGATGAATAAATCCATATCCATGTAATATTGGGTGTTTTTGGTGATTAATATAGTGTTGGTGGATATGAGGAATGATATGAAAGGAATTGTGGAAGAGGGGAGCGAAAGTGAATCCTGGGTGTCTAATTGTGTTGATTATAATATTAACAATGGAGCTACTAGCATATGTAAGCTAATAGAAATGGAAGAGGTAATTATTTGAGGTGATGGTGTAGTGGAGATAGTAGGAGGAGGTATTTTAGTTGGTGGAATGATAGATAACTATTTTTTATTTAATGGTAGTTATGTCTTTAGTTGAAATTAATATTGATTAATCTACTACTCTTCCTTGTCCAATAGATTGACCTCTTTAGGCCTTTTGTTTCTATATTATTGTGTGTGATACCAGTGCCCTATCTTTCTATTCTATTTGGGTTCCACTTTTAGAACCTTCTAATATTGGTGGCATACCCTTTTCTTTGACACCCTTTAACTTATCACTGATATTCAATGTTTTATTAGTCACCTTGACTACTTTTCTCTTTAGCTAGTTTATTTATTTTTATTTATTACATTGGTGGTCATATCCATTAATGAGAAGGACTAAGTTATGGACCACCTGATTGATGGAAGGGGTTGAGAAAAGATATTTTTATAAAAGTAAACCCTATCCACTAGAGATGACTGATGGAAGGGGTTGAACAAAGATATTTTTATCATAGTAAACCCTATCCACTAAAGATTCACCATGTATCAAGTCTTCAAGGACTGGGTCCATGTTATAAGATTTTATTTACTCTAGGTTCATCTTGGAGTAATCTTTTAGTCTCACTTCCTCTTCATCTTACATGTCTTTCTAGTAGTCTTCATACTAGGGAACATGGGAATATGTTGTGATTCCTAATATAATAGTAATACTTATATTCACATCATAAAATGGCCTTGAATTAAGATCTCTTAATGTCATCTAGGTCATATTGACATCTCCACACTTGGATTTGGATAGTTAAGGGAATGTATACCTCCCTATGCTAATGGGGAAATGGATTCAGGCCTTATGTTTACTTGATAATGATTTGTGAGTATCTACAAGTTGCCTCACAAGTTCTATTAAAGCCCATTTGTCACTTACATACCTTGGGAGGGTTTAAATACCATTGATGAATCCTCATATTCTAATATATGAGTATGTTGGGAATTTAATGAAATATGATCCCTAATTTTTTATCTTAGATGTAACAACATCAAAGAATATTCTTTTTTCTAGCTCTTTGTCAAACATGACGATGATACATTATATGAATGCATCATTTAACCTTCTAAAATGGTGTATACATGCCTCAAGGGTGAGTTCAGGGTAATACTTGAAGACCTTATAGAATTGGCCAACTACTATGTTCAACCATGGGAAAGTCATTCCCTTTCTTAGTATGTAGACTAGATATGAAGTCAAATAGAACTTCCCCATGTTTTGGGCTTCCACCAATTATTTATGGATGAAGTCACTTATCAAATGGGCTTAGTGGATGTACTACTTATTTTTGTGGATTAATAATATGTATTGGTAAATCCAATCCTGAAAGTTCTTGGCATCTGGGTTCCTAGTGAATTTATACAAGAGTATGATGATGTCACCCACTTCCTCCTTGAAGTCTATTCTTGACAAGGTTTTAGTAAATATTATAAATGTAGGCCTAGGTAATTTTATCCCTTATTTATTAACCTTAAACATACAGTGTTATTATCCCAATAAAAATTCTTGGATGAATTAGGAGTTATATCGAGATAACTCTCATATTCTAGAATCATGAGCACTGAGTCTATGAAGTTAGGGTCTAAGTTTAAATTATTTTATCCCTTATCATTCTATACTTATCTCTATTATACATCATAATACTTCACCAATGTGAGAAAAATCTTAGGTATCTACAATGATAAGGGTAAGGATGCTACTTAATGTAGTTCACAATCATAAATTCTTTGAATCTAGTCATTTTTTAATTTAGCATTTACCCTTGTCCAAAAATCACCTAGGTCTGTGTGATTTAGGTCTGCATCAATGATTTTTTTAGTATTAGATACTAAGATGAGTGGGAGACTAAGTACCTTATACTTAAACTTCACTTTTTTCCTAGACATAGGTTCTAGGGAATCTGATGTCATAAAACCAACTACAAAGTTGCTAGGCTTTAGGGTTAAAATTGTAAGTAAAAGTTATAGTAGGATTTGGAGTTGATTTTGAAAAAAAATGTCTAGAGGGTTTTGGAGTTACAAAACACACTTCAAAAGTCTAATGAAAACTCTGGTGGGTTTTAAAGTTGCTACTACAGGTAAAATCTCTGATAGAGATTTAGAGTTACAAATATAATAGGATTTTATACGACATCATAGGGTAGATTTTGTAGGTGAAATATTTATGGGTTTTGGAATTATAATCATAGGTTAAAACTCTATGAGGGTCATGTAGGGAATATTTTAGATAATATTCTACTAGTCTATCTAAACCATAGGTTTCTCTAAGTCTATAAAATCATTTAAAAATTCTTTAACAAGAATTTGGAAAACATAGACAATCTTGAGATGACACAAGCAAATAAAAGAAGACACCTAAAAATGCCAAACAAAGAAAACCCCTAAATTTTCTACTAGATGGTAAAATATGGCATGAAAACTTAGAAGTGTGGCCCATGGAGAGTATAAATGTTGGTCATGTTGGTAGTGATTTTAGTAAAAAAAATCAACATTTGAACACTTAGAAGTGTGGCCCATGTTTAGGTAGTCTAAAAGATAAAGTAGAAGGTAGTTGGATACCCACAAGATAAAAATCCTTAGGGGATGGTTTAGAGGTGTTATAACTCACTTAACATAGCAAATAAAGGGTAAAAAAAGGGAAATAAAAAAAGAATAGATACACTTAGCTAGTAGATCTTATATATATGTAACTCCATTTTTCAACCCTTTTCCTATCCTTTATAACCCACCAATGGTAGTTAATCCTTCTTGTATTGGTGTAGGTGGATGCCCTATGAACATTCCAAGGGATACCCATTATTTTCCCAAGAACACAACTAAATTAAATGCATTGAATTATACCTTATATGCTTCCTGATCATGTTTTTCCTCAAACAAATAATACACAACTTGTTTCCATTATATAGAATAATACTATTGATATGCCTAACATTGATAGTTATTTTACTTCCACTAGCAACCAACATGTTGTCCCATAATTTATAAATATCTAGACACCTATTAAAAACTATCATAATAAATCACACCCTACTATCCTTAAAATTTTAATACTAATACACTGATGTATACCCCAAAATCATAAGTGATAAATCCACAAAATACTAGTGTCAATCCCAAAGTAGACAATTTGTAGCAAATGATTCAGATGTTAATGAATGATATGGTAAATTTGCAAAGGAAAGTGACACAAAACACCAATAAAAATGTAAACAACCCATTTCCAACTATAACTTTGAATTTCTAGAGAACTAATAGATAGTGGAACATGAGGCCAAATAATAGAGGTGTACCTATCCCATTAGATAATACTATTTAGAATAATAAGAACAATGTTTCTAATGATGTCAACTTGGATTATTTAACACTAGCCAAATAGTGTAAGATATAAAATAAAAATAACCATGTTTATATTGATTTTGTGTTATTAATCTATGCCTTAAGCATATTCTAGAAGAAGATGGGAAATATATAATTAGTTCCCACACCTAATAATAACTCAAGTCAAGTTAGAGGAAACCCTGGTATGGATCTATTCTTGGAGACTTATGACTATCTATTTCAAAGTGAAAATGAGTCAGATGATAACCTAGATGATTTCCATGTGTTTAAATAATTTCAAATGGAAAGCAACTACCATTTGATGATAAAGTTTCAAACTCTATTAATTACATCTACTCCTCGAAATACCACTTAGGTTATGCTGAGTGAGATCTTGAGTAATGATCCATATCCATCTACAATATCTATAACATATTACAAACCCAAGACAAAATCTACAAATATACAAAGTGACAAACCAATATATATAAGGAAACATGGATACAATATCATAGATGACTTGAATAATACTAATGAAAAATATCATGATGTTTTACTTATTATTAACCTAAAATCAAAAAGGATATGTTACAAAAGGAATTATCCACCCATAAAAGGAAATAAAAAAATAAAAAAAATCATTCTCACATTATAAATTACAAGGATAAAATAAAAACTCCTCCTTTCCTTATAACAATCCATATTTTTGGTAAAAACTTACATACTTGTTTGGTAGATTTAGGTGCTTTTGGCAATGTCATAACTAATGCAATTTGTCAATATTTGTGTTTGACACTTGTAAAGTCAAACAGGAATGTTATCTAGTTTTAAAAATCATATCTCATGATTTTTAGTGATTTAAATCACATCCATATATAGTTGGCCTTTGATTTAATGGTGTAACAATTTATTGATATTCAGGTAGTCATCATACCTAATGCTTACAACATGATTAGATATTGGTCTATAACATTTAATAGTTACATGGAAATGGAATTATCTCATATGTCACTCCATTTTATTTCATTAAAAATAAAATTAGGATTGAACATGAGCTAAACATGACTCACATGATAACTAAATATATTAAAAAATGAGATCTTGCATGAAGAATCAGATCTTGGGGTGTATGCCTTTGATAAAGAGGAAAAATATTATAATTTTTTTATATCAACATTTTATCCATACAATAAAATGTATAAATTGAATAAATATATAATATTTATGAGGATGCATTCCTCTGTGCACCTGAAATAACATTTTTTCCTAATATTGCCAGAATACATGAGGATGTGAAACTAGTTATTCTAAGTGAAAAATAAGGTTATTAATAGTTATTTTTAGTAATAATTATTGAATATTTATACATAATCAAGCTTAATTATATTCATTTAATTCAAGCTAAGGATTTTTTGAGCCCCTGTGATGAAAATATTAGTATTATAAATATCCCCATACCCATTTCAGCTAGTAAGGACGTGGCCATAAAGCCTCTATCAACTAAGAAGCAAGATGTGTGTTAACTTGGTGTTAGGAAAACCAATTAATGATTAAATGTTGTATTAACACCATATAATTATAATCCTATGCATACAAATGAAAACTATTTATGGATTTTGATATTTGGTAGTTTTGATTCCAAGAGTGGATGTGGTGTTGGTGTAGAGCTCATCAACTCTAGAGGAAAATAGTACTTGGATACATTTCACCTATAATTTGGTTTCATGAAAAATGTATCTGAGTATGAGGCACTGGTTCATGGTCTTTTATTTGTATTGAGGAATAAATTTAATAAATTCAAAGTACTTGATGATTCTAAACAAGTGGTTAATAAAATTTGATGTTAATACACTTTTAATGAAAATCATTTATCTATGTACCACAGCAAATTGTGTGACTTTATACAAGATTTCAATTAATTCAACATTCATACTCTACCTCATTGAAGGAATTACATGGTTGATATAATGGCTACATATTCTAATACTCTAGAGCCTATAGGCAACTCCAAGTTGAGAAGGTTTTTTTATGGATCTAGTCTCTACTCCTTTCATTCCTGATAATATCTAAAACTTCTAGGTATTCAACACTTATCAACATATCATTGAGTTCATCATTAACACATATGTTTTTGAAAATGAAATTATAGATAAAGATGATCAATAAGAGTTTGAACGTGATAAGGAAGGGGTAATCAATATGAAAACCAATAGTATACCCAATGGAATGGTATCACTAAAATAACAATTTGACATGTATTACTAAGGTGATAAAGATAAATCATCCCCCACCAATGGTATATTTCACTAGCATTGTAATATAGGTAAATCAAATGAATAAAAAAATGTGCTCTAGGCATGGAATTCACTACAAAGGAAAAAATAAGACCTTTTTTAATCCTTAAAGGAACTAAGATATGTTATTGTGTGGAGATATTAGGACTTGGAGGTGTTTCAAATGTCCATTCACATGAATACCATTTATCTCAAGCTATGAGTCAAACCATTTCATCAAAGGAAAAGACTATTTAACCCATTACTAGAACTATTGATATTCAAAGAAGTTTTGAAATTCCTCCAAGTAAAGATAATTTTAACTATTACGCACTTCACATAAGGGGCCAATTTGGTACTAGTCATAAATAAAAGTTGAGAGATAAGGTTGTGTGTGTATTTACACAATTTAATAAGGCCTAAAAAATAATTTATTAACCATTTCCATCACTAGATGAAGTTATACAAATAATGAATGGCTCCTAGATGATGTCATTCTTAGATGGGTACTCATGGTACAATCTGGTGGTGTTTAATTATGAGGACCAAATTAAGAGAACATTTACAAAAACATGGTGTACATTTGCATACAAGAGGATACCATTTGGCCTAATCAATGTGGGTGCCACTTTTCAATGTGCTATGGATATTTCATTCAAGGACCTCATTGTCCAATGCATAAAAATATACATGGATGAAATAACCATATTTTCCAAGGACAAAAAATACCACTTAAAAATCTTGAGAGTAGTCTTACAAAAGTGCAAGGATCATGGAATCTCTGTGAGCTTGAACAATGCATCTTCATGGTGATACAAGGTCATTTTTTTGGCCACATCATCTTAGAATGAGGTATAGTTATAGATACTAAGAGAGTGAAGGCAATCATAAATATTCCATTACCTGGTATAAGAAAAGTGTTGAATTCATTTTATGGTAAGATCAAATTCATTAGGATATTTAATTCAATATTTGTAGAGAAGTTTGGCCACTGAGCAATATGTTGAATAAGTATGCCAAGATTGAGTGGATGGCTAAAGAATAAGAATATTTTATATTAATCAAGAAATTAATTATAAACACACTAGTGGTAATCAGTTCTAAATATACACATCACTTATATATCTATTCATTTACCTCAAAGCACTCAAATGACACTATCCTAATATATAATAAATAAACTAGATTTATAACACATGTCTCATATATTAGTTATCCTCTTTTCAAATTTAACATTAGGTATTCAAATTTAGACAAACAAGCCGTTTTGTTGATCAAAACTATCAAAAATTTCAAGGACTACATTCTCTATAGCAAGGTGTTTGTAGTGGTCCCTAACCTAGAATTAAAGGCTATGCTGATGTAAAATGAGTTGGGTGAATGAAGGGGAAATGGATGACATTAAATAAGAATTTGACCTAGATCTCAATCCAATGAAAATCGTAATAGGTCATGGATTAAGTAAGGCCATGTCTAAAATATAGCCTATATAGTTTTCTAGTAATACATAAAACAAGATATTACTAATGATGACTAGTATAGAGAAGTGGTATATTATTTAATTAGTAACGAGTGATCAAATCACTTGAATTCAATTTAGAGGAGAGGATTACACATAAAAATTAATAACTTCATGATCAAATCAGGCATGCTATACGAAATAATCATGAAGGCATATATCTCATATGTCTAAACAAGTAAGAATCAACTATAGTAATCAGTTACTTCCATGGAAAATATGGAATTAGTTATGTATTAGGAAGTGTTAAATCCCATCAGATGCTTAGATTACGGTATTATTAGATACATATTTTTAAATATGGTCACGAACACATCTAAAGCTATCATACCTACCAAGTTACAATGTATAAACGACGTACCCCTACCATGTCATTATAACCAGTCATTGAGGTCCAACCTTTCTTAAAATGGGGATTACACTTCATTAGTGCCATAAATGATAACTCTTTAGTAGGACATATTTTCATACTAACAATAAATGATTAATATACCAATTGGATGAAAGCTAAATCATGAAATAATATTACAACTAATATGGTAATTAACATTCTAAAAAAACATTTTCACCAAGTTTATGATGCCTACTATGATGGTATATAACAATGGTCCTACATTATCATATATTAAAATTATTGAATGGTATTATGAAAAATAATTAATCATAAAATTCTCTTCAAATTATTATCCATAGATTATGGGGTATCATAATCAACTAATAAAATATGCTTTATGTAATTAAAAACATTTTTGAAAAGAACCCTAGGGACTAACATAATGTTAATAAATTTGCATTATGGTCTAATAGAACTAGAATTAATTCAAATTTACAAACATCACCATACCATCTTATTTATGGCCAAGACCCTATCTCTCCATTCAACCTAATAATTACCACATTATAGTCCATGAGAGACTATCTTAAAATAGATGAGAAGATTGAAGCTCACATGCTTAACCTAATATAACCAAAATTAAAATGTGATTTCACCTTGCTAATTTTTTGAAAACACTAAGAGGTCATCAAACACTGGTTTAAAAAGTGGTAAAAGTGAAAGAATTTTAGAACTATGATCTGGTCCTACTCTAGGATAAGGATCATGAGAAAAAGGGGACAACACAACAAGTTTGATGCTTTTTGGTTGGGTCCCTATAAAATCTATAAAATCATAGGTGAGAATGAATTTCACCTAAGGTGTCTAACTAGTGAGGACATCCCATTGCATGTCAATGTGTAGTTCCTCAAACACCACTTATATTATTTAATTATCCTAGTAAGTTCTTGTAAATAAATTATCTTCACCTTTTCTATTTTTTTTTGTTTCCTTTCATGCTTTGTGGTTAGTCTAGTTTGCTTTTCCTAATTTTCCCACTTTTTTCTGTTAGTCTAGCCTTATTTCTTATCTCTCTTTATCCCATTCCATCTATTTTAACCTGTAGGTTCCCTTAATAGTCAAAATAATTAAATAAATAAAGGCATGTCCAATAAAGAATTCTTAAGGTCGGATTCACTATCCCAATGATTGAATCCACAATATCTAATCCTTTAAAGTTCTAAGAAGTGGTAAATTAACTCACATGCAGAAACCCAATCAATAATAATTTCAAATTTTATCTTTAACCTATTCCTATATTTTATTATATCAAATATATTCAAGCTCCATACATAGTCTTGACTAGATATTTTGTGTTCATAGACACATTTTAATCATTTTAAAGTATTAAAGAGTATTTTTGAATAGATTCACCATTCTTTTTACTTTCACAATGTAGTTATCTAAAATATCACTTGAGTTAAATGTGTTAGAAAATTTAATGTATAAGTGGTGTAATTATAAGACCCTTAGTACATTATTAAGTAGTAATGATTTATTATTTATTAATACAGGTTAACAACCTCATGTAAATAAATAATAAAACATGAATTATTTATTACTTATCGATAAAAATAAAACATTATTATTTATTATATATAGGTATTTTAAATGTTGTCAAGATGGTTGGACCTATTGGTTTTAATGGTCACCTTCCTAATATTTTTAATATAAAATAGGTTTTACCCCTATTATTCAATCATCTTAAGGAATTACAAATATCTTGTGCGAATAAAAAGTTTTTTGATGGTCGTTCTGTGAAAAAGTGAGAAGGAAGAAGTTTTGTACTGAGGTTATTAGTTTCTTAATTATATAAATAATCACTATGGATTTTTTTACCTCCATTAAAAGTTTTACCACCTATTATATGTGTCACATGGTCAATTGATATGTGTTTCTTATGCTTTTTTATTCATTTACACTTCTAGATTCTACCTGTGTATTATTTCATATATCTATATTTGAATTATTTCATGGCATTAGAGACTATGGAGTGTAAAAGATTGGGAAAAAAATTATATTGAATTAAATATCAATATTTGATATATTAATTTATTCAAATTTTGGGATGCCATTGGCTTGGTATGGTTTTGGAAAGGAAGAAATCTGTTTGAATTTAAATGGAACCCAAATCTGCTAAATTAAGCATCCTAAATTTAAAACAAACCAATCTAAAACTAATTCAAAGCAAGCATGATTTCTTTATTCATTCCTTACTCCATGTGGTGTAGGTGTACAACCCATACCTGATGAAGAAATTCAAAAAATGTTTTTCAATCATTTCTAGGTCTGATTATAGCTAAATAGAAATATTATGCATAGTTAATGAGGTTAAGAGATTTTTCAGACCCTAAGAAGACTTTACCAAGAATCTATATGTTTTTTATCTATGCAGGGTCACATTATGCAACCTAAAATCTTTAAAAATTTTATTTCTTAGCGAAAATTAAAATTTTAAGTTTCTTTCATCTTTAGTAAGAAAAATCATGAGGATTGGTAAATTTTGGAGATCTCTAAAGGCCTTTTCAATTTTATGTGATAATTTATTCACCTAAAAGAGTGACATTATGAATCTATAGGTATGTTTTTAATTTCATATAGTTTTGGAAAAGTATTTAAAAAGAACTATTTATTAAAGTTTTTCCAAACCTCGAGTCCCACCTTGGAAAAAGAAAAATTACTAAGAAGTTATTTTTTTCACTTGTGTTATTTACATATATATATATATATATATATATATATATATATATATATATATATATATATATATATATCAGATTAAAAAAATTCAAATATAGATTAGTACATATAAAATTTTAAGTGAGCTCTTAGATGAGTTGGTAAGTTCTTATTTGCTAGAATTTACAACTAACAAGGTCCCAAGTTAAAAAACTCTAAGTTAAATATTTTTTGACTTGATCAAATATTTTTTTTCAAATTTAATTATATTTTAATTCCAATTTTCTTACATGTCAATGTTTCACGCATCCAAAACCCTTGTTCTATTAAACTTGTTTTGACTTTTAGCCTAGTGAATATTTTTGACAAACATAGTCATGTAACCAGTCAATCCCTAGGTTTTGGCACCTTTTAAATTAATTTAAATGGTAAATTTTGTGTTTTTAAACATTATATTAGTAGTTTTAAAACTTTTTAAATAATAGTGTTTAGGTGGTTGTTTTGAGTGCGACTCTTTGGACACCTATTTTAGTGCAATTTCATTCTAATTTTTTGCATTATTTTTCATATAATTAGATCCCTAATTCAATATTAACTAGTGATTTACTTTATTTTAAAATAAAATTATAAAAAATCATTAAAATTTTATTTTTATTAAAATTGTTCTTACATTAGTATATTTATGCGACACTTGTGACACCTTATTGTCACAAGCTTTCACAATTTTTTATTTTGTATAGAATTAAATTGATTAATTATTATGTGTTTGAACATAAAAATTTATTTTAATATCAAATTAAGTTAAAATTCACTCTAAAAGGTTTCACTTTAAGCATTTGTTTTTTTTTGTTTAAATGGAAGCTATGGCTTCACATCATTTTCTTTGGATAAATCTCAAATGCTTAATGGAAATAACTATAAAATATAAAAATTTCATGTTAAAGATGAATTTATGGCCTAAAATTTGTGGAATATTTTTATCAGGACTAAAAAATCTCTTTCTGGATGGCATGTGACCCTTGAGATTACCAACACATGTCAATAAAAATCATAAGAAGCTATGTCCATTTTCTAGTAGATTAGTAAGAATGAACTCATTATCCACATTGGTAATTACGAGTCTCCTAAAAATGCTTGAAAATACTTAAATCCATGGATGAGGGAAATTTTCTCTCAAATATTATGAAGTTAATCCTTAAATTTCTAACTGCACTTATGAAAGGTGATGAGAAAGTTATGAATTTTATTACTAAAATAAAAAAATATTAACCATTAGTTATATAGACGTAATTTTAATTTGATTCAAGATCAATTGTTTTATTTTATAATCTAGTTAAAAATTCATGAAAAGTTTCAAAATTTCATTTTAATTTTAAATTCTAAGTATCAAATTGAGAAAGATATCCCTAACCTTACCACCTTCTCTACTCTCCTGATTCAACAAGAGAAATTTATGGCCAATTTTGATTCTAAATTCAAGAACTTATCACATTAAATAATGTTTATAATAACATTAAAAGCCATAAATCTATCCTTAATTCTAGTAATTCAAATATGGGAATAAGAAATCAAGTAATAAGATTCATAAACTTATGTTTAATGAAAATTATAATTTGTGGTAAATTTGGTCATAAGAGGGAAACATGTTATAAAAATAAGTATATAAATAAAAATCAAACTTATACAAATAAAAAAAGGAAGAAATCTATTCAAAACAAGCAAAATAATCAAAACCCTAATCAAAATAACAATTAAGATTCAAATGTTATTAATTTATATGTTGTTTTATTTACTTCAAATGAAAATGAGTGGAATTTAGATAGTAGCACATCGCACCATATGAATTTATTTTATAATATTTTATGTGATTATATAGATATTTCTAAAACAATTTACATAAGAGATAATTCATTTTTAGAAGCAACTAAATAGGAAAAATCAATTTTTTTTAAATGTTGCTATAAATGATGTTTTCTATGTACCTAAGCTTTAAAATAATTTTCTATCTTATTCTCAACTTACAAATGATAATCTCATTATAACATTACCTAGAGATATTTGGTCCATTAGAAATAAATTTGGATCCTTGATTGTTTAATGTGTTTAAAAGAATGGTTTATATATTTTTTCTCCTTCTTCTTCATGTTTTCTTTCATTACATAGTAATAATGAATCTCAATTTTGACATTTTAATTTTATAAGTTGACATGATATGCCTACAAATAATATTTTTTTTGGACTTCCTTATATCCCTTCTCATCATGAAAATTTTGAGGGTTGCTTATGTGGTAAGTAACATACTAACCCCTTTCATAAAAATCATGATGTAAATTCCTCACATCCATTATAATTGATTCATAGTGATGTTGTAATACCTCTTGAAGTTGTATCTCTTAACGGTTATTTGTATATTTTTACTTTTATTGATGATTATATTAGAATGATATAGTCTTTTTTATTAAAAAGATATCTGATATGTTGTTTAAATTCAAGGAATTTAAAGTTAGTGTTGAAAATACATCATATTTTGTATTAAGAGATTAATAATTGATAATGGTAGTGAATATGTTAGTAAATATTTTGATTATTTTTAAATTAATTATGGTATTCAAAGGGAATTAACAAATCCATATTCCTTTCAGTAAAATGGTATTGCTAAAATGAAAATTTGTACCAATATTAAGATTGCTAGAAAAATGTTACCTTTTGTAAATGTTCCTCATAGTTATTATGAATCAAAGCCATGAATACTACTAGGATTATTATGAATAGAATACCTAATTAATATTTCCATTTTTCCTACATCAATTTTTTTTTTATGATCATATGATTTATTTTACTTTGATAAAACTATTTTGTTGTTACTTTAGAGATAATAACTATATTGATAGTGTCTCATCTACATTGTATTTGTTGGTAAAATGATTTAGTTTTATTATTTAAAAAGGTTTATTTATTAGATGATAAATCAAATAAAATAGATAGATATTATGTTTTTTTCCAATTATTATTAGTTAAAATGGAAAAACATTATATGCATAACATCATGTTTAGTTTGACAAAATGATCATGTTTAGTTATTGCATTTGGTAAAAAGATCATGCTCAATGACTTTGGATCTTTTGTGTTTTTATTATTTTATTTCATTATTGGGGAAATTCCATTCTATTATACTTATATACTCTTATTTTATTGTTTATGCTAACATTATTATATGCCTCATTTGATAATAAGATATGTTATGAAATGCAATGTGTAAATGGGGTTTGTATTATTAGATTTTATTCATTTACTTTGCTAATAATTTTCTTCATACATATTTGAACTTATTTATTTCATTCTCATATCTATTTAATTGGATGATGGCATTTCATTCTGAAAATATCCATATTTGATGTATGAGAGGTTATACCTCAATCTTTTATTGAAGCATATTAAACTTACAAAATTTTGATAAAAATAAAATGATAAAATGGGTTTTTTTATAAAAGGATATTTAATGTTCACACTTAGTGTCATATTATTAGTAAATTATTATATGTGCATCACATGACAGTTGGGGAAACTCATCTTGTCAATATTAGTGATGCCCAATAATGAATTAAATATAATAATTTATCTTTTTCACTAACTTTTTTTTTAAAAACTTAAAAGGGGGTAAAAATTTATTAAGAAAATGATAAGACAAGAGTTAAAAATCATTCTCTTGGTTCACCAGATGAACCAAATCCTCATACATCCCAGTAGGGAGCATTCCTGGATCAGTAATACTCTAAATGGATCCATTCTCCGAAGCCCATTTGGCTAGGCGGTCAGCAACACCATTCCATTCCCGTGGAATATGTTTGAATGAAATAGAGTTCAAAAAGATACTTAGATGCCTAATCTGATGAACAATAACATTTAGATGCCAATCCACTTTACCTGTATTACCATTATTTAACAAGTTAATCACTACTTGCAAATCCGATTCGTAGATAATATTATAGCATCCACATTGACAACAAAATTTCATTGCCTCCAGAATCACCATGGCTTCCATAAGGTTGTTTGTATGACAACCTTTGTGGATCAAAAAAAAAAACTGGATGCTCCCAGAGCTATCACATCCAATACTACCTATTCCAGCTTCACCTGGGTTCCCCTGTGAGGACCCATCTGTATTTATTTTGATAACCCCAACCTCAGGGGGGTCCAATGGCCTATTCTAATGACTAGTCACATTTTTTTGTTATTCCCATTCTGCGCTCCTCTACCTGTCCCAAATTCACTACTGGAGCTTAGAGCCAATCCCAGGCACTTGAATTGCCCAGCCTCCTCTATGTCCAAGTCAACGCCACTCATACATTTAGCTTGCAAAGTTTCTTGTAGCAAATTTAGTATTTTTGTCCACAGCAGTCTCAACTCTAACTGCGCTCCCCTGAAGATTCTCCTATTTCTTTCCAGCCACAAATTCCATAAGATGAAAGATGGGCCAACAGTCCAAGCATTTTTTAATAGGGAACTCCTTGCTGAGACAGGCCCAAGTTTATTCCAAAATTCACTCAGTGAATGGACATGTCGACAAGGGATGCCCCAGGCATTCCACCATAGGTGCCAGACCTGTTTAGGAAAGGGGCATTGAAAGAATAAATGTGCCCCTATCTCCTCACTACTGTAGCATAAAACATAGATAGATGGCCCTTGAAAGCCACGCTTACATAAATTATCCCAGGTGAGGCATTTGTTGTGTGTATTTTTCACTAACTTTGTATTCAAAGTAGTGAGCTTATTTTTCTAAAATATGACTTGATATTTTAAAATGTGTTTTACCATAGAAATACATATGTCATATTTTTATGTACGTGGTTATTGTGATGCTAACCATACTATGATATCATGAATATATTTTTTGATGGGTTTTATTTTTTTGTAGTTGTAAAACACAAATAATTTAAGCATATTGAAGTTCATGTGCATTTCATCTTAGATAATGTCCTCAATAGTGATATTAATCAGTAGTTCCATCCTATGGATGAACAAGTGGAAGATGTCTTCATAAAACCACTTTATGCTACCAAGTTTTGTTAGTTTCATGTAATTTTAGGCCTCTTAGAGTTGCCATTAAGGGGGAGTGTGTATGACAATGCCACTTAATAATGGCCATATGTTTGTTCTCATTATAAAGAATTATAAAATTAATGTGGAAGTTATGTTATTTGAGTAAACTTCATATTAATTTTTTACTTTTTTACCTCGATTAATTAAAAACATACTTTTTAATGGAGGTCGTTATGCTATAAAAGGATCCAAATATGCTTAGTGATTATTCATGAGAAACTATGAGATGTAATCTCATGATCATGCTAGACTAACTTTAATTTTGATTAGTTTATGGAATATAATTCCTTTTGTTTCAAAAGGTGGTGTTTATCATGATGAAGGATTTTAAATCCTTCAATTTTGCATATAGTATAATTATTTTATTGTGTCAAAGCCATTTATTTCTGCTTAGCATTAAGGGGGAATGTTAGAACATTTAATGTCTAAGTAGTGTAATTATGATACCCTTAGTACATTATTACATAATTAAATAATAATGATTAATTATTTATTATCAATGGTTAAAAACCTCATGAAAATAAATAATAAAACATGAATTATTTATTACTTATGGATAAAAATAAAACATTATTATTTAGTGTTAATCAGTATTTTAAATGTTCTCACAATAGTTGAACCCATTGGTTACAATGGTCACCTCTCTTAAATATTTAATATAAAATAGGGTTTACCTTTATTATTCAATCATCTTGAGGAATTAAAAATATCTCAAGTGAACTAAGAGTTTTGTGAAGGCTCTTATGTGAAGAAGTGAGAAGGAAGAAGTTTTGTATTGGGGTTATTGATTTCTCAATTATATGAATAATCATTGTGTGTTTTCTACCTCCATTGGAGGTTTTAACACCTAATATATGTGTCACATTATTCAATTGATATTTGATCAATATGATTTGTTATTCATTTACACTCATAGATTATACTTGTGAGTATTGTTTCATATATCTATATATGACTTCTTTCAAAATGAGTGTTACTTAAGACCACCAATCCCTATCTTATCCCTAGACCTATCTTAGGTCCCATTTAGAAACTTAAAAAAAATTCTTATGGGCCTTGAATATCCTTAGACATATTAAAATATATTACATACCCTTCCTCAAGGAAATAATCCCTTCATCCCTCAAGTTCCTCCACCTGTACACTAGCACCATAAAGCCACAATCATAATGCTCTATTTGGGAATTATCTTCCTTTTCCCTCTTTTTATCTCTAATGAATATATTTTTAAATCTTAAAACACCTAGGGTCAACATAGATCTATTTCAAACCATGTAAAATCACATGTTCAATGTGTGTGTGTGTGTGTGTGTGTGTGTGTGTGTGTGTGTGTGTGTGTGTGTGAATTTTAAACCTTTATCCATGATATAAAAATTATATTGAAATACACACAAACAAGATCAAAACAAGTTATTCACAATCAAGGTTATCAACCCTTATTCTTCCCTACTTTTGCATACATTCATCTATAACCATCCTAATCTTAGAATACATGGATTTATAGTCTCAAATAACACTAAAATAACTCAAAAATACATTCATAATATATTTAATTTCACTTGAACCATCACTTAATTGGAGATAACTACATCATGCTTGATCCCTCCTTGAAGTATTGGTATGTAGGAAAATCTCATCATAATAAGATGTTGGTGATGTCTAGCCTACCCAACTAGCACCACACATTTACTACTTGTGCCAATTAAATACCCTAATAATATGGAGGTATAATATTTCATAAAAAATATTCACAATAGGTCACATATAGTGAATTAGGGTTCATTCACATTGGAATAGGCTTGGAAAACTAAAACACTTGTGTTCCCATAAGTTTAGATATAATAGTGTGCAAAGGATAATAGTACCATACGTCGATAATATAGAAATAATTATAATATTTAGTGTATGGAATTATTATCTAGGAGGTTTTTTGACACTTTGATACTATTTATGATACTCACACCAACTCATGCGTAAATTTTTAGTTTCTATATAGTTCATCTCAGGATGTTTCTAGCTAAGTGTTCATTTATGTCCACTATTATTATTATTAGAAATATCAAGTTAACTCTATTATTTCATAATTTATTTTTGTATTTATTTCATATTTTATATCATAATTTACTATACATGGACCTTTTAATAAATTAGGGCTAAAACCCCATAAATCCTTATAATTTAAATCATTTGTTGAACCTAAACTACTTGGAATACTAACCAAACCCTATCACTAGATGTTATTAGGGTTTGAACCTGTTTCTCATATTTCCATTAGATACGTTAGGATTTTTATATTTTATAGATTCTACTTAAGAAAAATTATTTTACTATTTTTTCTCTATGCAATATCAAAAAGTTATATCTCTTCATTTCACAATAAATTTTAGTCTTAGTGGAAATCCTATTGACCATAATTAGATTCCTTTCATTCAAGCTTGTACCTTGGGAAGGGGACAAATTACAACCCTCATTATTGATCCTTCACACCCTAATTATGTGTAATTTAATTATAATTAATCTAATATGAGAAACACAATCAATATCAAAATGATACACAAGAGGGGAATCGAGACACTTTCCCCCCACTTAATAATGAAAATATTATAGTTATTAAGAATGAGATTTTATATATTTTTAGAGATAAAATTTTGGAATATCCCCATGATCATGAAAAAATTCTAAAATACATAATGGAAATAAATAACAAATAAAATAATGGTCAATCTTCTATTCCCTCAAATAACAATATTGTCACACCTACTTTATGGGAAACTCAACTTGTATAACAACCTACTTTAACTATATAACCTTCAACAATGGAAACACATCCTATGGTTACTTCCTCTTCTTTAAATGTCCAATTCCTTATGTACGAGATCCACAATATAAAATATAAGGTATTATATCTTCAACAATGTCATACTAAGACATCACACTCCTTAGAGTCTCATGTTATTTTATATACACCTTTGACACAACACATAGTGCCAACTCCTTTTCCATTCTAATTTATGGCATCTGTGCTTAATTATTATGATGGTAAGGGTGACCTAGGGAACCATATATGAGATTTCCATGTAATATGTTTAGAATATGTGTCTAATTATTGTATCATTACTAAGTTGTTCCCATGAATTTTAAATAACTATGAATTATAGTGGTTTTATGCTCTTCCAAATCAGTACATCACAACATTGAATCCATTAGCAGATATGTTTGGCACACTTTTAAATAAACATTAGTGATAAGGTTTCATATGCTCAAGTGGCTCAACTTAATAAAATTTTAATGAGCCTATAGTATAATATGTCTTGCAATATAAAACTATATTAGAGAATATGACTATTCCTAGAGAAGATAGAGTTCTCTAAGACATATTCAAATAAAGTCTACTAACAACATTGTATGAGGCTATATTATTCAATAAGTTTCCAAGATTTATAAATTTATGCCACATGATTCAATAAAGGGAGATCAATATTATTTATATGGGAAAATTAAAGTACACAACTAGATCAAATTCAACTAATAAGAGTTTTTATAAGCCTACATACAAGGTAAATCCTAGTGAAAACAAGAATGATCAAAACAACTTCAAATCCACCTCCTCGCTTGGTTTTATTAGTTCCTATATAGATAATTTTCATAAATATTATAAAATAATTAGTGCATATTTTATGATAGCTCTTAGAATTGCAATGTCATATCTATCCATCCCATAAACAAGGTTCATACAACATGTTTTATAGTAGCTCTTGGATTCAAAAAAATTTTAATAATCAAAAGAGTTTTAATATTTATAAAAGTAAAGTGGTATTTAAAAAAATAGTAAAATCCATATAGTCCAAAATATAGTGGATTCACAAATTTGTTGATCAAAATGCCAATGGATAAATCCTAGAGCATGCTTAGTTTTGTGAATCTATAGATTAAAGTTTGGGTCAAATTAGTGTCTACTACATGTTGTTTATTAAACTAATCCTCAATATTAGAAATGGATGAAATTACTTTGCAAGAAGTGTGGATTGGTAATAAGATATTATTGAAACATCTATCCATTTTTTATTATAATTCATACTCTCTTACCCATAAATAAAAGAGGTTAAATCTTGATGAAAAGTGAATAAATTAGATATTTACTAAGTATGGGGGTGGAATCAAAGGGTATAATATACATAATTCCAAGATGAATAAGGTGATATACATTCAAAGTGTAGTCTTCAATGAAGTGTGAAAGGTCATTGTGCATAAATATTAAAAAAATTCTAAAAGAATAAAAATAACATGTATAGGTTGATGTAGATAACATGAAGAGTTTATAACTAAGTATGTTATGAAAGATGAACTGTCACCTAAAGAGGAGGAGATAACTAATTCTATACATAGGAAATAATAATGGGTGTTCATAATTACTTAAATTTATAGCTCACTATAGTTTCCTTCTACATATTTATTATCAATGATTGATAATTATGAATGCAATACAGTGAAGGAATCTCAAAGTTTTACAAATAATATTTCATTGAATAAATATGTAAATGATGAGATGTAATATTTTAATAATAATGATACATGGGATCTATTGAAGTGGCATCCTTAAATAATACCTATATGATGTGAGTGGGATTTAAAAAGGAAGTAGGATACTTAAGTAAACATGTAGAGCTAAAAGGCATACCTAATGGAAAAAGGATCATCTTATTTTGAGGGAATTGAACTTATAATTATCCCTTTATGAAACTACCTTCATTATATTTATTTTATTTATTTTTATTTATTTCAATATATAAATTGAGTAGATGGATGTGAGGACAATGTTCATACATGGGGATCTTATATAATAAATATACATGTCATATATTTTCAAATTCAAGGTGACGGGAAAAAAGGAATTCATATATATACCAAATACACCCTTGTATAAATCTAAGTGATCACTGTGAATGTGGAATGGTAATTTTAATACTTGTGTGGGTTGTCTTTGGCATGTGCACACAAAATATATTCCTTGTTTTTACTACAAGGGATATGATCATAATTTTTTCATAAATTTTCACTATGTGGATGACATGTTTTTAATACAAAAATACATGGTCAGGGTCAATAAAATAAAGTCTAACCTATATTTGTAGATCGACATGAGGGCTATTTAAATTATGAAATTAATCTTATGTATGGAAATAAAATTATATTATGAAAAAAAACTCCATAGTTAAATAATATAGAGTACATTTAGAGAATTGGAAATTTTCCATATTCATGATAATAATATGTTATACACATTTATGTAAGGTTGGTGGGAAACATGATGTGTGAAATGATATTCAAAGGACAAAAATTTTCAAAATAATTGAGGTTAATCAATAAATAAATGTGTGATCCTTTCAAATATAATTAAATTATAGTGAAGAGGATCTTTAGGTATATCTAATGAATATATGATCATATGACCCATAATTAATGGATGTCTGATGAAATGAAGAATCTGAGTCTAAATAGGTTACATAGAATATAATTAGGTTTTATAAGGTAATTATATTATGACTAATAATTTATGTGTATTTAACACTTTTGGTTGATAGGTAAGTGGATCAGTAAAAAGAAAGCTAGTGTTGTGATATATAACACTAAAGCTGAAAGTATGATAGTGTCTAGTGAAATAAACTATGTATTTAGGATATAAATATTGTTTTATGATATTGGTATCTCTTATAAAGCTATAAATATAAGATGAAATATTCAAAGCATAATATATCTGATAAATATCCATTAGTTTCATTCTCAAGTTAACCACATGAAAATGAAATATCATTTTATTCTAGGAATGGAGGAAAAGGAAAATAAAAATCTAGATAAGGTCAACATAAATTAAAACATTAGATATTAATTAAAAAAGGAATTGAGTTTTGATATATTATCTTATGTATATAAGTAAATGGTCATGGTTGAAAGGAACTAATATAGGATGAGTTATTGATCCCTTATGTAAAGTGTTAAAAATATGGGAGATTTTTGTACAAGTTTCAATATTACATGAATATAAAAATTACACAAATATAAAAATATTAAAGGTGTTGTGTAGGTGAATTTTATATTATTGTATGTTTTTTTAAAGTTTTTTATATAAAGGTAAACAAATGGGTTTTAAAGGGTCCCATAAACTGAATAAAAAGGACAAAAATAAACCATGACCACCAAATAAGACTAGACCAGAACAAAAATCCCATTAGGAAGACTAAAAAAAATTATGTATAAACATCATATAAACAAAAAATAACCCAATAATGACTCAAAAAAATCAACCACAACATAAATAAACCAGACTAGTCCTGCCAACCCTACTACATCTCATGGATAGATTCCTTTGCACTTGTTAGTATTTGTGGTAGTTGCAAATCATGATTTTTTTATAACCTAATTATTTATAAAATTACCTCTCTCTATGTTAACAAACTTTGATGGATTATCAAGGACCTCATTACACTTATCCATTTTTTTACTTTTTTATGTTGAGTAACTTCATTGTGCTTGTCTTGATTCTTGTTCTATTATTTTTTCAGCTCATTATCTTCTTTGATAACTTATTAAATATTAGGGTTGAGCATGATAAATTATTATTTTTTAAACATCATGATAACCTCTATAACAACTTTAATATCCATTCTAATATATCTAACATCCTATCTTTTACGCTTTAGTCTCCATTCTAAGGATTTTATTTTTTCCTTAAAATTAATGCTAGACCCCTCCTTCCCAATGGATTTCTCACCTTACTTAGTAAAATTAATTTAATATTTCCTTTGGAAATTCAGGGTCCATGTAACACTTGATACACCACCCATAACATCTTATTTCTCCCTTTTTTGAGATTTCAAAAATTTAGGAGATGTTTCTGAGATCTAATAGGGCTTAGACCTATCTATTGGTTAGTTTAGGATCATTTTCAATATATAATATAATTAATATACTTTTGACCATGATTGATATATTTTTATTATTATTCTACATAAACTATCTTAATGTCTTCATCAAATCTCTAAACTCTACCTTTAAATCATCAATAGATTCAACATACCAAGACATTAGTTTCTTTGAGAGCCATCTCCTCCGTAACCTCTACCATATTGTTAGTCATCATCTCATCCACCTTAAATAACAATAAAATGAGATTGAGATTTATAATTACATCAAAAGTGTAATTTTGGTATGATTCTACCTTGCATTCTAAATACCTCAATAGAAAAATGCTAGATTGATGAGATAGTTGTTTTTGAAGTGGTTAAATAGGAATAAGTGGTATGAATTCACCAACCATTTCTTCCCCTTTAATGTAAAATAAATCATGACTTAAATAAAACTTCAATATAGGGATAAGGAATATTTTCCCTAAAAAACCCCTTTTTTACCTTATTCTCTAATTCCTCTTCTCTAAAAAAAGTCTTAACTAATTTAGACCTATAAATTTTATCTTCAAAATCCTTTATGCCATGTGAAGAATACATATCACTATTTCAAGGATACCCTTAGATATTTTTATCATGAAATCTCTCACCCTAACAAACATATATTTCTAAGCTCTTATAAATATGACTAATAGTTTGGGTTCATGTCATACAATACACTCAATGCATATCATTAGTCCACCTCTACATCAGATTTTCCAACTAAGATTGTTTTTGACATCGATTCATGATATGGGATCAATAATTTCTAGATATCACCCCATCCTCTAATCTCTCTATTAGTTATTTTGGAATATATGATGAGTGACACTTCAATGAATGACTCTTAGAGAAAATGATAAAATACTTGAAATGTGTGAAAGTTATTTATTTGTACCTCCTAACTTGCACATTCATCTCCCCATGAGGAATAATGATGGACCAAATTTTAAAGTTAATGTATGATTTCATAAAGTTCCTAGATAATAGATTTAAATTTTACAACTTTATAGTTTTATAAGAAGTATTACACAATGATAGAGTCACAATAAGGTTTTTTGAGGTGATGTGCATCATACTTAGATATGAAATCTTATTTTAAGGTGAGCATACACTTGTTAAACTAAAAAAATTTTATTTAACATATATGATTAACTATCAAATGGTTCTCTAACATAGATCAATTGAGGGGCATTACATGTTCTTCACTTAGTGGATGTTTCATGCAAGATTCCTTTGCATGTAGGGAAATAAATATGAAATAAAGTACTAGTTATAAGCATGATTTTTTTCATGAAGACTATGGATCTAATTAAAATATAAAAATAGTGGTTCATTTTATATGTGTAACAGAGGTTGTTACATTAAAATAAGCATTTTTAAGTCTGTGCATGTATACCATATGATATTATGTTGTACATTGTCACTTTTATTTTAATTTTAAGTTAGTTCAATTTGTGTGAATAAAAATTAGGTTTATGGGCCAAGAAATTTACTTGAAATATATTTCCAAAGATACATGTATATATTTTTTCTATGTTTAAGTTTAATTTTATCTTTGTTTTATTTATATTTTTAATTTATAATATATCTCCCCTATAATCGAGTTGTGTGTAGGAGTTATTCTAAAATATATATATTTTGATTTCGTTAATATAAATTTTCCATTCATGTTTTTTAGGCACAATTCATTTTTTTAAATTCATTTTTATTACCTAATAAGGTAAGATAAAATTATAATATAATCATATTACATTTCAACTATTCTTGACTAGTTGTTATTATTAAAAAGTGCACCCTACAAGAACCTGTGCTTTATTCTCACTCCTATTAATATAATGGAAATTATCCAAGGTGTGGATGAACTTATGTTGGAGATAATATCCAAATGAATGGATTATTCCATTTTTTTCATTAACTTATCTGTAAACTCTCTAATTATGTTCTTTCTGGACTAGGAAAAGGGTAGGAACAATGCTAAAGATGAAAATGGAAATGAAGACTAGAAATTTGAGGTGATGCACCAATTTTAAGGTCAATTATGACTATAATTGACACACTTTATAATATAAAAAAATTTCACATATTCACTTCAACTTTATACAATAACGCTTGCATCAATATTTCACATATAGGTCTAGACAAACACTCACACTAGCTTGGAAGGAATGAACAATGATTGAATTCCGTTTCAAATTAGGTATAAATAAAAATTAGATACTTTATATGACATAAAATATTTATTATTTTATTCATAAATTTGAAATATTTAGACATAAATATATGAAAATTATTCATTCATTAAGTTACATCAATGAATATTAATAACACTCTTCATGAGCAGTTCGAAAATAGATGAAAGTTTAGCTCTTTATTAATTTAAAGCTAAGGTAGTACAATTTTTTCTAGAGTTTAAATAAGAAAAAAACATAATATATTCATGATAATTCAAAAAATAATTTACATATATAAATTAAGAATAGAGATAGAATACAAGAAGCTCTAGATGAGTCCTTGCTAGTCCTAGTTCACTACCACTTCAATTGAACTCCAACTCTAACCCAATCTTCCAAATTGCTTTCCCAAATTACAATGTAATAATTTTGTATTTAAAAAATTAATTAAACTTAATATGCTAGTAATATATTGATATAAAGTATTTAAAATGTTTGAAAATTTAAAGATTCATGCATGTGTTTGAATAGTCTTCAACTTGAAGAGATCTTTGATTATCTTTAGTTAACTCCTTATGGATAGTTTGAACTATTTATGATTTTTAGTTAACATATTTTTACATTTAATTCATCTTGAATTTTTATTTCATTTACCTTTATTTCATCTTGGAGTTTGACTTTGACTAATCTTAAAATGCACTTTGTAGTTTGTCTTCATCTATCTTGCAACTTGTATGCATGTTTGACTTCTTTCCTTTCTAAATTTATCCCAAAGGTGGGTGTATTAGGAGAGATAATGAATTATTACCTTATAATAAATATATTTAATTAAATTATATACTTAAATCTTAACCAATACATTAATTAAACTTCCCACTTTTTCATGTTTTGAACTCCACTTTTCTAGGGTTAATTGAAGACTCATGCTATTGACTTGACCCTTTCTATTTTTTTTTAAAGGACATAATTCAGATATATAAAATAATTTTTATATTTAATTATTCATTAAATATTTTTTATATAATAATGTGATGATTACAATCAAAACTCTTCATACTAGTTCTTTTGGATATGCCCATCTTCTATGGTTTTGGCAAACATCTTGAATGCATTATGAGAAATTGGAACATGATGAATTTGAAATATTTAATAATATAAGGAGTATAAACATTATTTTAACATAATTAAAAAAAATTACATACCTTCAAACAAATTTTCATCTCCAAACTCTATATACAACTCCAAAATATTCCATTTTATGATCTTTTGGACTCAAGAAACCTTGATTTCCTTCAAGAACAAACTTGTATTTTGAAATTTTGTCTCTCATAAATTATATTTAATAAATTAAAAAACAATTAAATATTAAATTACATTGAAAAATACTTACATATCAAATTTCATGATATATTATTTAATAAAACTCAAAATATGCAATTTTTGGTGTTTTCTAGCTTGCATAATTTTATTTTTGAATGCATGTAATTCTATGTTTTACATTCTATTTAGTTTTATGAGTCCAAAATACCCAATTATTTTTTAACTAATAATTTTTATAACCATTTTAATCATTATAAAAATTTTATGTTCTCAACCAATCTCTTAAACCTATCAAAATTTCCCTTTTTTTAATGTTGCTCTTGCTTGCTAAAAACCTTGATAACTTTACCTTAGATTTTTTTTATTTTTTCCTCAAATTTTTTATTTAATAGTTTATATTAAGGTTATTTATTCCCAATAATATCTCACACATATTTTATTTTTCACAAAGAACTTAAAAACGTAATTATATCTCTTGAAATTGAGTCATTGGGGTGTAAGAAGGGTTTTAGAGCACCTATTCTTATTAATAGTTTTTCATAAATTTAATCCCCCATAACCTAAAAAATAATAATTTAATATTTTAAGCAAACTCCCCCTAATACAATTTTAACCAACTCTTCTTCACCTTCATGTACTGAGCTTTTGAAAATTGCCTTCACAAGCTTTCAACTAACAATTAGTTAGAGGAATAAAAGAAACATCTGTCAAAATTTAGATTTGTGATTTATTCCTCAGCATGGTTTTAGAATAATTAAGGTTTTAATATGTTTTTAATACATTTTTTATTCTTCACCCCATGAATGGAGTCTTTTTGAATACCTGTAATTAAGCAACTTTAACCAATGGTGATAAAATTGACAACATTCTTAACGATTTTGTTAGGATGTTTGCTTCATAAACACTCAATAATAGAAGATACATCTATTGGTATATTTAGTTATGAAAATATAATATAATATTAAACTAAAATTTTTCACAAATAATAATACTCGTGCATAAGCACTTATTTAATTGAAAACTATAACAACTATCAACTAAAAAATGTGTAAGATAACACTTAGAGGAAAGTAAAAACTAAAAAAAATTATCTGAACATGTGCATAAAAAAATAGGAGGAAATTAAAATATAATATTTATATGTAAAAAACTAAAGATCCACATGTATCAAAACAAAAATCTCTTAGGTCCTCTCTATGTGGTTGATGAAGATTACTAACAAGCTGATGTGTAAGTGCCATTCTGGTTGGATCACCTCTTTGTCTACTTTTCAACCTCTTTGACTGGTATCCAATTGAATAAATTGAAGCAAACATATATCCAATAGTATAAAACTAATTATTTGGTTCAATACTTACCTCATGTTATCTTTCCAACTAGAAAACCTTTCTAATGTAACTGCATTTTGGTTTACCTTCACAATGATTTTATCAATGTCTTCACAAGTAGATGTACGTCTACAAAGATTCTCAAAGTCTTGAATAAAATTTAATTAATGATGACATAATTAATAAAAATCTTCTTTATATTCACTTATATCTTATATTTTATTTTTATCCTTAAGGGATGCAATATGATCTTCTTCTATGCCAAATTTAAGCTCATTTGACCATCACAACTCTTGATCATCCTCTTTTGACAAATTCTTCTCTTCACCTTGATTTTCCTATTTTGAATTATATACAATAGTTTTTCATTGAAAAATAGAGATAATGAGAGGGAATTAAACTTTATTTACTTAATTTAAACCTCTAAGACTGTCCTTCCAACTTGGGACTTTAGAATTATTATGTTGATTATGATGTTCTTGAAGGAATAAAGAAGAGAATTGAATGGAATATGTTGTATTATTCTGTATCCACTCTTCAATTAATTTTTAAAACATAGAGGTGTCTTTAGCTTAATGCATGGATGAATATTTAAGGATAAATGGAGGGTTTGAATGGGAATTAATAAGGCTTTGATATTTGGATGTATTAGTTTAGTTTAATATTTATTTGAAATAAGGGAAATAATATTGTGTTATAAATGCTTCATGATTTTCTCTCCACTCAACAATCAAGCTCTCACATTATTGATCTTCATGGACAACTTTGACTTGAGGGATGGGTGGAGGGATCAAGAAACTTGAAAAAATTTTGGGTTTGGTTTCAACAACCTTCTCCATCTCTTTATTTTGGATTGGTATTAGAAAATGATATTTCTAAATAATAAGCATGACACAATTAGGGGTCTTAGTTTAAGGTTTAGAAGATAGTATTATCTTAAGCTCTTGGGAAAGAGAGAGTAAATAATGCATATGAATAGACTCTTCTATAGGATGAGGAGTCCTAAGACCTAGGATTATGAAGAAAGAAAAATTTATTGAAGGTTTAAGGGTTTATATTTCTTCTTGATGCCTATTGTATTCCTCTTTCCTATCAATATCCATACATTGTATCTCAAAGTCAAGTTTGATTTCTTGCACACTTTTTTTAGGCTGATTTAAAAGAACGTGATTTTACCAAGGATGATTGAAAACATGATTAGGGGTGGGAGGGGATAAATATAATGATAGTATTGATAGACTTTTATTTCTATAATTTTTGAGTTGAATCCATAAATTTTCTCATCTGGATAGGAAGGATATTAATGTATAAAAGTTGTATTTTAACCAAAAGAATGAGTAGAATACATACCAATTAATGGTGTTTAGGAACTTTAATACTTAAATCAATTGTATATAACCTAGATTCACCATAAATTTAGTATTTAATCAATGTATTTGGTACAAATTGTTAAAACCAATACCAATTTTCACCAATATTTTGTGTTATTGTCCCATCGAGCATGCGAGAAACTATTATCACTCAGAAGCACACCATACAAGAACCTTTGCTTTGTTCTCAATCCTATTTATATAATATAAAATATCCAATGTGTGTGTTACATTATTTTATATATAATATATATAATAATGGTTGGTTCCCTTTGGTACACTCACCTACTTATTTCTAAATTCTATAATTTTTTAGTAGAAGAAACAACACTAAAGTTAAAAATGGAAATGAAAACTAGAAATTTGGGGTGATACACCAATGTTAATTTAAATTATGCCTATACTTGACATATATTTTAAGTTGAATAACCTATAAACATTCACTTCATCTTCATACAATGTCTTATTTCACACAGAGGTCTAGACAAACACACACTAGCTTGAAAGGAATGAATAATGATTGAATTCACTTTTAGATTGGGTAGTAATCAGACATGGATACTTGATATGATATTAAATATCTATTATTTTATTATTATAGGTGATAAATTAAGACATAAACATAGTAAAATCATTCATTCTCTAAGTTACATTAATGAACTTTAAGAACACACTTCATGAACAGTCTAAAAATAAAGGAAAATTCAGCTCTTTATTATTTGAATAGTGAGGCACTAAAATTTTTGGAAGAGTTTAAGTAAACAAAAATTATTATATCCTTATATTAATTAACAAATTAATGTACATATATAAAGGAAGAAGAGAGAAAAAAGACAATAAGCTTCATATGAGTCCCTACTAGTCATAGTTCACTCCTACTTCAACTGAACTCCAACTCCAACTCCAACCCCAACTCCAAGCCAATCTTATAAATCACATCCCTTAATTATAAAATGATAATTTTTTAATTTAAAAATTAATTAAAATTTATCTCCTTGTATTATGGCATGGAAATTAGAGAGAGAAGGTAGTTTGAATGTTTAAAAGTTAAATATTCTTTCATGTGTTTGAATAGTCTTCAACTTGAAGAGATCTTTGACTATCTTTAGATAACTCCTTATGTATAATTTGAAATATTTTTGATATTAAGTTAAATCATTTTGATATTTCATGCATCTTGAATTTTTATTTCATTTACCTTTATTTCATGCTATATTTTGACTTTGACTTAACTTGACTTACAACTTGGAGTTTGTCTTTAGTTATCTCATTTACAACATGCATGCATTTTTGACTTCTTGAATTTCTAAATTTACCCAGAGGGGGTAATAGTAGGAGAGGTATTTAATGTTTAAGTTATAAGGATTATATTTCATGAAAATATTTCCTCAAATATTAACGAATACTTGAACTCAACTTCTTCACTTTCTCATGTTTTAAACTCCACTTTTCTAGGGCCAACTGAAATCTCTTATTGTTGACTTGACTTTTTATAAATTTAGACAAAATATGGGTGAATAAGTTATAGATATAATAATATTGATGTTGAATTATTCATGAAGGATTTATCTAAATATAGTTAAGGAACTCAAAAATTTATGACACATAATATCTCACACAATATTTATTTTGTAACAAGGAACTCAAAAATGTAGTTATATCTCTTGAAATTGATCCATTGGGGATTAATAAGGGATTTAAAGCATATGTTCTTATTAAATATTGTTATTAAATTTAAGCCCATGTAAAAAAAATCATGGAATATTGAGTTATATGGGGAAAAAAATCTACCTAATACCATTTTAACCAACTCTTATTCACCTTCATGTACCAAGCATTTGAAAATTGCTTTAACTATCTTGCAACTAGCATATAGTTATAGGAATAAAATAAACCTCTATCAAAATTTAGACTTTTGAGTTTTTCTTGATCATGGTTTTACAGTGATTAATTTTGTATTATTTTTTTTATAATTATTTTTATTCTTCACTCCATGAATGGAGTCTTCCTGAGAACCTACACATAAACAACTTTGACCAATGGTGTTTAAATTGTGAACACTTATTTAAATACATTTTATCCTTAATTGGTATAAATTTACATTTAATTTATTGACTATGGACACACTTTTATGACTTAAATATTTAATCATAAAATTTTCAATTTACATTACTAGTTCCTCTCCCATAAACACTTCATCTACAAGATACATTATAGGTAGATTAAAAACATTTATCAAAATTTTACCCTTATCAATTACAAATTTTATTGATGCCTTTGCTAAAGTTTATTTTTTTTATAATTCAATTTACTCTTAATAAAAAGAAAAATTCATTTATTTTCATTAATTTTGACCCTAATACTTAATATTTCTCCTCCACTAAAGGTGCTACTAATAGTTACAATATATTATTCTCCATGGTTTATTAAAGATATCTTTATGAAACCTTATTGAAAAAAATATGATATCTATCAATCCCCTCTTTTTTACCAAAAAATAAATATCTCATTTTTACATCATAGGTTTCTAAATGTGATCCTCTAATGACATTGAATCTACTATAACTTTCTTTCAAAGTTCAAATATGATAATTCATCAATTCCGTTTACCAAGAAATAATGTTTGATATCTTTAATTATTAATTCATATATGGGTCTTCAAAAAATATCCTTCCCCATTTATATTTGTAGTATATTATCTCTTCCACCTACTCATGAATAATTAATTTTAAATTTCTTTGCATTTGTTTAGACTAAGGTAAACCCACTTTTTAACTAGTGTGGAATCTAACTTGAATACATCAATTAGTTCGAGTCTCCCCCTACAAAATAAAATATAAATGAATATGCATATCATTGAGAAAATAATGAGGACCCAAAAAATAGATTTAACATTAGTAAAAGGAGAAATAAACCATATTTTACTGGTGTAGTAACAAGACAATTTTACCTAGACTAAAACCATCCTTCAATTAGATGCGTCCATTTGGTTTATTTTTGAGTGGGATTGTTTCTCAAATCATGACTCTAAGTAAGATTGAGATTCCATAAATTAAAAACACTTAAGTCATAAATATAACTCCATTTGATATTTGTAAGAATCTTGGAGGCTCAATTTTTCTTCATAGACTAAAAAAAATTTCCTTCAATGATCCACCACTCAAACCTTTTTCTCTAGAAATCCCATGGTTTCTTTCCTGCCAGATTCCATAGAAAAATTGAGGAAGATTGAGATTCCAAAGAAGCTTCATAGCCTTATGTTCCTAATGTTTATTATATTGTATAAATAGGTACCAAAGGGAATTATGTGGAACCTGAGATATTTTAAGAGATAAAAATAAATAATACTATATGGAAGTAGAATAATTGTATCCCAAGATCATGTGATTAATTATTTCCTCTTCCTTCATGCAAAGACTACATTTTTTGGGCACCTATAATTCCCTAGTCTTGAGGTTGTCAATAGTTAAAATTATTTTTTGACAATCAAACCAAGAAAAAATATGAATTTTTGTGACCAAACTTTTATCCCAAAATTTAAACTAAGAAGGGTCATGGTCCATTAGGTCTTCATCACCAAAAATCTAGATCTAATAGTATAGTCACCCATGGGTTCTAGGTGTCAAATAATATTGTCATTTTTGGGAAAAAATAAATTTTAAATATTTAAAATCTTATAATTTAAAATATCTAAGAATATATTTTGTTCCTTAGTTACTCTTGGAAACATCAGTTGTTTCCATTTTGGATTCTAGTCATTCAAGGAATAATAGTCTCCAATTTTATTCACAATCAAAGATTTAAAGAATGTAATGATAACCTTAAAATTATTAGTGACCGATAAATGGAATTTAAATATCCAAGGGTCCTCCTATAATTCAATATTTTCTCCATCTCCCACAACCCACTTGTAACCTTTAAATAAGAGGTCTCTATTTTTATCACTATTTTCCAAAAACATGAACCTTGGTAAGGGACGTATTCCTTTATAATAAAGTCATTTGTCTTATTTTTTATGTGATTAAATTTGATAATGTTGGTCTAGATATTATACTCTTTTATTATTTTCCATGATTGCTTTGCCAAAATTTTTCCATTCATTCCTTTGACCCGTTAAAGTCCTAGAACCCCTCTATTTTTCAGGTTTGTATACCTTTTCCAAAGCTACTAAGGGGATTCTTTCTATCTACTCATTTCCCCAACAAATAAATATTCATCATATTTTATCAATTATATCTAAAAATTTATAAGAAATATTTAATACTAACATCTAGTAAATCATGATCTATAAAGTACTATCTACTATAAGCATCTTTCCTACCTGGGATAAGCAGTTGGCTTTCCAACTAGCTATTTTTTTTAATTTTGTCTAGTAGTGGATTCTAATGTTTAATACTCAATGTTTATTTATCTAAGGGAATAACTAAGTACAAATATGGAAGAGACTATATTTTATAGCTTAAAATATTAGAAATACTATTTTTTAACTACAACTTGATGTGCATAAGAAAGAGGAAATAATTAGACATCTTGATGCTTTTCCCAGACACTAATTCATAATTCCTTAGTTTTATTTTTATGGTTTTGGGTTCCTTAATATAATACATTCCATGAATGAAAGTGTGATATTAAAAATATTGGTGTGTGATTGGTGAAAAATTAGTAGCAATTTTTATTCCTTTGATCAAACCAGTCTATCTAGCCTCATGAAGCATCTAACCAAGGGCCTCTGCTAAGAAGATAAAAAGGTATGGGGAGAGAGGAAATCCCTATTTGAGTCCTAATTTAGGTTAAAAAAAACACTTATGTCTTTCATTGATAAGTATCGATAGTTTTATGTTAGTAATGCAATTAAAGATAAGATTCATAAAAAATTTACTAAAACCAAGTTTGGTAAGAGTCAACAAAAGGAATATCCAAGAAACTCTATCATAAGCCTTTTAGACATCCATTTTGAGGTACATACCTTCTATTTTATAATGATCCAAGTAATGAATAGCCTCATGTATCAAAATAATGTTGTTTGTGATTTATCTACCCACCACAAATGCTCCTTGTTGATTTGAAATGTTTTTATGGAGTATAGATTGGAGCCTTAAAAAAAGTATGTTGGTATAAATATTGTAGAATGTATTACATAGGCTAATTGGTCTAAAATTTTAAAACTAAATATCTCTTTTTTTAATAATTAGTACCAAAAAAGTACTATTTATTTATTTAAGAATAGATCATGTTCTAAAAAATTCAGCCACTATGGCTACCACCTCATGTTGGATAATCTCCCTTAAATGTTGAATAAAGAGGAGAGGATACCCATCTAATCTAGGTTCCTTATCTTCTTGAATTGAGAAAAATACATTTTCCACTTCATAATTAGTAGGTTGTTTCATAATGTTAGCACTATCTTTAAGATTACATACCCTATCAAATAATCTAAGGAAGTTTCCCTCAAGATCCTAATTGATAGGATGGCTTCTAGAGAGGATGTTTTTGAAATAATTGACCAATTACAATTTTATCTCATCCTCATCCTTGCATCTGGTATTATAATTTCTTATTAGTTCCCATATTCTTAGGGTGTCCCTATTTTTATAAGCATACATATTAAATAAAATAAATTGAGTTTTTATCCCCTCTTTTAACCATATGTTTTTATATATTTGACTCTAATAGATCTCCTCCCCAGATTTTAGATTGTGGAAAGTGCATAAGAGCTATTTTTCATTTTGGTATGTTTCTTGGTCCATTCCATTCACTTGTATGTGTTGTTTCAAATCCCTAAGAGCATCAATAGTTTAATTTTTCCTTGTAAATATGTTTCCAAAAACCTTTTTATTCCACACTTTAATATTTGTTTTGATAATTTTATGTTTAGAGGCTAGAACAAAAATTGATTGACCATCAATCTCAACATTCCACCATTTCTTCATCATTTCCCAAAGTCCTGAATGACCCAACCACATCTTCTCAAACATAAAAGGGAGATTCTTTATCTTAGGGACTTCTTCCTTAAATAAGACTATGGGGTTATGGAAAAAATAAATTTAGGGGAGGATTGAAATCCTATAGTAGTAGCTTAAGTCCCAAACTGAAATTAAATGAAAGTTTTCATACTTAACTCAAATATTATCCACCCTCATTCTTCTATTAGTCCAAGTGTAAGAGGATACACATAATTACACATCCTAGGCATTACTTCTCATTATAAAGTCATTTAAGTCAACCATATTATCATTATATTTATGATTTCATCCATTTTTTCCTTTTAGGTTTAGGGTGTATTAAAATAGCTTTTAACCATTTATTCCCACTTTGTGGTGTAAGATATAAATTCAAATAATTATTCCCAAAATTTATTCCTTCCTTTCTTTGAATATATACCATAAATTTTGGTCTATATCCATTTCTTGATTGAGACTAAACAAGTAACTCTAATTGTAACATGTCATTTATTATTTAAAATTACCCTTCCATTAAAAATAAGGGGATCCCAAAGGATCGAAAGACCTTAAAAGGAAACAAAAACCCTTAAGCCAATAAAGCTATATTTATTCCAAATAGAGTTTCTCAAACATTCCAAAGCACCTAAAGAATGCTTTATTTATTAGATTAAAAGAAAACATGTTTTTTAACTTTCATAAAATTTATAACTAGTATTTGATTCTCAAGGTTATTCATCCCCCTAATATTCCTTGAAATAAATTTTAACATGAGGAAGGGGATAAGAGTTGATTATTTCCTTGGTCTTATCAATTCCAACATCAAGTCATGAATGTGAAGTGTTTTTAGTAGAGAAGTATAAGCTATCAACTAGTTATTCAATTTACCTTCTAGCAACACCTGTATCATTATCCCTCCTAGGAGGCTCTTCAATCTTCTAGGGTTTTGAAAAGGTTCTTCTAACTTGTCTAAACTCTTATGATTTAGAGGCATATGCACCAAAGCTTAGATATATCTTAGTGATATTCATGAGAGAGGGCATATCTAGGCTATCCTTACTTCCCCAAAAAATTTTAAATCTAGTGGTCATATGGTTTTTTAATAAGGTATTCTTTTTTGTGGGGGGTGCCCCTATTTTACCATTTTGATGTTCTATTTTTAGGGTTATAGAAGGCAATTTTTTTTCCATTCATGTCATACATTTCGAAGATGTTCCTTTCTTCTTAAATTTATCTACACCCAAGGGTTTAGGGGAAACTTTTCTTTTATGATCTTAATTATGTCACACTATAGCTCTATGACCACACACAACATAATCCTCACATACTTCTATCTCATTCTCATAGACTATCTCATGAACCCATTTCTTGAAATTGGATTCTAGAGAAATGGATCTTAGTGTAGTCTCACCATATTTCATTAGTTCACAAACTTATACCCAAATTACGTGATTTTTGTAGATAAAGGTTTTATCTACATTAATAGGGAGTCTTATGGCTCTTGAAATCCCAGAAATAACTTCCTCATATCCTGATTCAAGATGTAGTCTAGGAGTATTTACCTAGGACATATATTCTTATAGGAGATCCTTAAATAATTCAAAATATGGCTTCCATTTTGAAATTTAGAGCCAAGAATTATCTAGAAACATTGTCTCTTATGTAATGACCCTTTCAAAGTCATTGTAGTTAGAAAATTTGACAAAGAAAAAACTTGTTAACAACTGCTCTCACATCCACCAAACCATTTAAAGTCCATTTTTGTTCTACCCATTCCCTAAAAGTTTCAATATTTGGTTAAAACCCAAGGAATATGACTATAAGAGCATCCCCCTAGCCTTCAAAATAATTATCCATAATGGTATCTTAAATCTATAGGCAAACCACCTTTTCATGCTTTTGATGGAAACTAGTGATCTAATTGCCATTCATAGTCTAATTAACAAGCTCAGGTATGTACATTGTAACCAACAACATTTAATATCCTCCCTACTCATTCAGAGTTTCAAACTATCCATTTTTGCAATCTATTTTTCTATATTTTCTTTACAATTGTTAATGTTTCAAAAATATGGTCATTTTTCACGTTTTTCCTACATGACCTTCATTTTTTGAATCTTGATACTCCTATATAATAATATTAATTTCATGTATTCTATCTCATTATTTTTATTAATCACACCATTTGTATTTGCACTTTCATTTCATAGGAATATTATTTTCAAGTATTCTATCTCATTCTTTTTCTTAAGCACACAATTTGGATTTGCACTTTCATTTCATTCATTTTTCATATATTTATTCATGAATATACTTTGAAATTTCAAATCATCTAAAACACACGATTTTCTACATTAAATCAAAATATTTTAACAAATTTTCATAATAATGTAATTGATATCACACACAACCCATTTCCACATAAGTAATATGCATAAATTCCACTTATAAGTCATCTTAGTTTTTAGAATCCTTTATTTCTTTTATATTTTTATGGATTAATGTTAGAACTTATTTGAAATTTTTTATTGTGGATTATTACACCTCCCAATGACACTTTTACATTAAATAAAAGGATATTATAAAATTAATAACTCAACTCTCTTGACTATAATTATGATATAATTTTCACATATTAGCCATACACTATAAAAAAAATAATGAAAATAAAATACTCAAAAAATTAAATATTTTCATTGTGTATTTTAAAAATACCAATGACCTTCTGACTAACTTTATAAAAATCATTCAAATAAATTTTTGGTTATACACTCATTGACATTCCCTTAACACAATTCGTCTTCCATATTTTCAATTTGCATAGACCAATTTAAAAAATATTATGAATGATATATGGCCCCATCTACCTGATGAATACATTTACTAGGTTCTTTAAATATCTAGAGTCATATAAAATCACCTTCTCATTGACACATAATATCATTATTTTAATTTTATTCTCACACCTAATCTTGTCATAGGTTTTCTCTACCTCTTGGTTCCATCTATAAAGTAGTGTTTTCTTAAATGAATTCATGAACTCTACCATAATCATGTCCAATTATTCAAATCCTTTAGTATTTTTGTGCAAATAATATTTAGTGAAGGAATCAAGAACTATAATATAAATACAACCTCTCTTCCATAGATTAATTAGAGTGGTATATATATGTTCAAAAAATTATATGTTATTTTCTAAACTAATGAGATTGTTGAAACTCAATCATCAAATTAATTTTTCCCAACTTCATAAATCTTGATGAGTATATTCCCTAGAATATTTTTTAATTCTTCCACCATACCATTTTGATATGGATGTTATTATGTATTAATATTATTCACAACCATAAAATCTTATAGAAACATTAACATCATATTTGTAAATAAATAAGTTCCTTTGTCACTTGTTAAACTCATAAGACACCCATACCATGTTATTATGTTCTCCCATTAAAATATAGCTAGAATTTTTGTTATATAATCCCTCACAGGTGTAGCTCTAGTCAATCTTTCTAATGAGTCAAATTTTTTTTATGATATAATAAATATTAGTATGTCATGTAATGGTTTAATTATACACATAAAATCCAAATCATGTTAAAAAGTATCTCTTACACAACACTTGAGATTAATGAAGTCAAATTATATTTATTTAAGATTCAATATCTATTGGTATATGCCAAATTTATACACATACTCGTATAAATTTTTCCACTGGTACCAAAAAATAAATATTTTATGCATATTTTCCTCTCTAGGATACTTTTCCTAAGTGATCAATTCATGATTATCAAACAAAATTTCCTCCCACTCATATTCCATCATACACCTATGAAATACTTCATCTCTCCCTAGTTTTTATAACTATGTGCCTTTCAACTTATATTATATATCTTATACTTATAAATAATTCTTCTTATTTGTTTGGCCCCTTGCACCCACCTTAAATTAAAAATTATAAAAACATTTTCCATATCTTTAGGAACTCTTTATACTTTAAATAGTTCCCCATCCTGTATGTCATCCAAACTTTGTCATGTAACATCACATGTCTAAATGCATGGAAAATAATCTAGACCTAAATTCAACCTTTTCAACTTCACCACCACAAAAATATTATATTATTTTAATATAAATATCAATTTTATCCATGAAAAACTAGTTTATTGACTAATAAGTCTAGTCTTTAAATTTTAGTAATAAAATAAATAGAGTAGAAAAAAAATATCACTTGAATTTTTTTATGCATAAACAATTGTAAGCACTTACCTATCCATCATGGTATAATATTTATAATACTCAAATAATTTCCTAATTATAAATATATTAATATTATAAATCCTATTTTACTCTAGCTTTGTATGTATAACTCCTAGTACAACTCTGAATGCATCAACATTCACTTGAAATGGGATATTCTAATGTGAAAAATTGAATAAATTATTGTCTAAATAACTTATATTTTAATACCTAAAATTTTACTTGTTTCATATATTTCCACTTAAATGAGGCCTCTTTAATCTGAAACTCCATTATAGGACATGAAACATGTGCATAAATCTGGATAAACATCCTATAGTATCTACAATGTTTGATAAGAATGTGTCCTCCATTTTTAGACATATATATTCTAGTTGAAAATCATTGTTACCTTCATAGTGAAATAAAATTAATTATTTATAGATGGAAATTACCAATAATTATCCAAATAAAACTTTAAATTCAATTTTTTTTAGATTCAAGACTATTTGAAGTTTTTGATACATTAGCATAAGATATAATAATGAATCTAAACCAATCTACACATATTCCAATTGTCTAAATAAAAATGGATATATTTTTTTAAAAATCCTTGAATGCTCCACCAAAATTCTTGAGAATAAGAAAATTTCATTATTCAATCCAAACGTCATCAAACTATACATGTAAGATCTTTACTCTATAGAAAAATAGTTTTTTCACAAGTCTTCATTCATGATGTAAAATTTGTGATAGCCTTAAAATCTATATGTAAATGATTAAATTTATAGACAAATACTCACTTAAATACTTCCTCTATGAATGGTGTATGGAATATATCTTATACACATGCATCATTTAAAACATAATAATCTATAAACACTCTGATCAATCATTCCTTATTTATAATTATCATCATAAGACTCACCTAGTTAGATTCATAAAGTGGATAAATCACACTATATTTGATATTTTTTTTAATATACTCATTCACCTTTGATTTAATATTTGAATTAGTCCTATACATCATAGTATTAAAAATATATGGCCATCTTCCCTATGTATTTACATGCTCCCTTCAGTTCATGTTAATTTATGGTAATTTTTGTTTTGAATTATTTGATGAGTTCAGTAATGCTCAAAAAATCCACATCCATCTACTTATCATCCATTATATCCATTAGTGTCTCTTAATTTTTATTTAAATTTTCCTCCTTTTTGTGTAATTATCAAAACTTATATTTATCCTTATCTAACTTCCCATATCTGACTACTCTAGCTCTTAGTGTGTTTTATATATTTAGATGACCAACATCCTTATTTCACCCTTTTTATTCACAAATATTACATAAGAACTTTTACTAAATTTAATTTTAAGCTTACACATATTATAAGTCTTGTGCATATCTAAAACATGTTTTTATAACATTTTTGGAACATTATCATTATTCAAACAATCACTCGCATAGTTTTTATATCCATTCATTTTCTTGAACTATCCTTCATTTTCAAATCATTATAAAATATATAAAATTTAATTTCAATTATGATTTGAAATTATCATCCTTAGATAAAAAACTTAAGGAATATTTGAAAATTATTAGTTTCATTTACTCACTTTATATTATCTCCTATAGACTCATTCATAGTGTATCATACATGTAACCATTATTTAAAAGTGGAAAATCACACATGAACCCACAAACATATGGTGATTATGAAACATAAATTGATCCATTCCTTATATAATTAGTCTAGTTTATTAGTCGAGTTAGTATCCCATAAAAATACTAGTTGAAAAAAATTCCATTTTCTTCATTGAACCCTTATTTATAAATCATACTTACATTTTATCCAACTTAGTAAATAAGGTTTATGAATTTTCAAGAATCATGAAAGATTAGTGTGTAATGTATGGAAAAATATTGCAACCCCATCATCCTACTTTAGTAAACATGCTTCAAAATATTTCACATTCATATATTTGCATATTGCTCCATTATATTTGGATAACTTTCCCAATCTCAATTTGCTAAATATTAAAACCCTATTTGGTGCTTGATTCACCTTTGTAACCATCTTATTTTTCATATTATTTAAAATATTTCCCTTATATTTTTAATTTAATTTTCTAAACAAACCATTCTAAAGGGTAAAAAAAACCTAATTTCACTTGTTTGAACTTCCTAAAAATTTGGATTGTATTATTTTTCAATCCACTTGTGCATGTATAATTGGTTATGTCTAATAGTGATTTACCACTCTTATATATTAGTACCCCTCTTCACTTAGATATAAGTATTACTTCCCTTTAATTGTAAAGTTTTTAATGTGATTGTTTCTCTTCCTTAACATACATATTGTCCATATAATAAAACCCATGATTTCCATCTAAAGAGATTAAAAAAAATATCAACCATGTTATAAAAATTCATGTAGCACTATTTAAAGTGTATGACAAGATTTTACCCATAGCATTATGACCTTTCAAGTAAATATTTATTGTTTTTAGAATCAACTATTGATATCAATTATAAACTACAAAACTAGATTAAACATTATTCAACACTCCCATCATTCTAAAACATATTTTTTACATTGTCACACACTAATTGAAGGAAATGTACCATGACATCCCATTTTCATTCATACATCCAAAGTCACAATGTAAAAATTTATGTTTGTATAAATCATAATATTAATTTTATCATTATATTTCATACACATATCGATTTTCATCTCCATATCATAGAACACATTATTTTTAGCATTAAATTATTTCATATTTTTTGAACACTTGTATTTACACATCAAAAATATTAGTCCTTAGCCGATATTTCAACAACATCATCATTTACGTTTGATTCAACAAGGATACAATATCCATGGTGTTTTTTATTTATCCATTATATCTATCCCATTTCATGTTAATATCATTAATACTTTCATTGAGGTTATTGGATATGTGAAATACCTCCTAAATAATCTACCCAATGTAAATTGCATTAACTAGTAACCTCTTATCAATGAACATAGCTAAGTAGTCAATTATTTCAATCCTTAATTTCAAATTTCTTCCTTTATTAGAATTTAAAACTTAATTCCCTTATTATTTACTCATCCCATAATTATTTTAACCTTTAAAGTGGCACTTCCTTTGATGTTACCTATTTTACCATTCAATATCCACCTTGTTATGTACTTTGGTTCTTTCTAGCACCATTTTCCACCATGTGCTTCACTAATATTTTTTTTATATTTTGTATGTTATGAAATTAATGTTAAAAATATAAATATATTATAATATTTTAAATATATAATACTATATTACAACTAACTACATACCAAAATTTGTGGCATAAAGTGGTATAGAGGCTTAAATAAATAGTTATTTGTAGGTGGTGTATCGAAAATATAATAAGTAAAATTCATGCAAGAAAATTAATAAAAATAGAAACCTAGATCCAATATGGTAATAAAATAAACCAAAAATATAAAAAATCCATTGCGAATAACCAATATTTATCTAACATAAGGTTTTTAATAAAGAGGTATTTAACTAGGATATACTAGCATAAAAAAATAACATATACTAACAACTAGAAAATAAGATAATCATGTATAATAATAATAAAAATATAATATTCTATTATATTCATATAAAAAAACAAAATAAATAGAATATACTTAGGTATAATTACCATGGGTTTAATTTTACACACATCAATCTCACCCGTAACTCAAGTGGAACTTAATGAGAGATGTTGTAGGTGAAGACTCAAATGCAAAAGAGAAAGACTTAAGCGATCATAAATTTTTACACTATATACTAAGTTTCATATTTTTTTTACAATCCTTATATTGAATTCAAAATTAATTAATAGAATACTAGACCTACACAAAAGTAATATATCATTTTATTATTCCTCTTACTCTACTAAAAAATAATTTTGTAAGAAAAGGAAAACATTGTTTATTTTTTATAAAATATGTATTTGGGAGCCATATATTTAGATTAAACTCATAAAATTTACCTATAAAATATTTATATGGACTCAATAAAGATCAATGTATTATAATAAGTTGAATAGAAAATAATACTACCTAGTTATACCATGTTACTATATAAAATCCAAAAATAATGTCATATAGGGATAATGTAGCTGGAAAGTGACATATTCATGAGAATTAATTTCCATTGATCATTCTCAATATATTCATAAATATAGGGGAAAAAAATAATTTTTTTGACATGGCCAAGTTACGAAGATGATGAGTCCATTTTTATGACTCATTATATACACATTTTAACCCTTTTACACCTATTAACCTACCTTATTAGGTCAGACATTATATGCATTTTATAACTTATGCCTATTATGAAGTAGAGGATAGGTATTTATATTTTAATTATATGTTTTACTATATGATTCTTACTTTTACCATTATGTTTTAACTTTCGGCATTATAGTTTTGTATGTACATAAAATATAATATACTATAATTGAATGATAAGAGTGTTGTCAAAGCAAATTGATCATTAAGGACAAGCCTAGATTGTGATGAATCCTTATAATAGTGATTAAAAGTTTGTCAATGAAGCTCTAAATGTATAAATATAAATCTACTCACCTTAATCACTCAATTAATCTATCCATTTATCATGACTAATTCCATTTAAAATAAATAACCACTTTCCTATTTAAAAATCTAGATTTATTCCCCACTATCTATTACACATACCATATTAACCTTTATATACACCCCACACCATATTAATCCATTGCTTATCCCATTAATACTTTATTAACCTATTAATACTACTTCATTTAATATCCACTTCCTTGCTTGCTAATTTTAAATTCAAAATACATCACCTACCTCCCCTAGCTAACCTATCCATAACTTCTATTATAAACCTAGTTTATTAAACCCACCTAAAACACCTAATCTAATCCAAATTAATCCCCAATAAAATATATATGCCTATAAATCTATAATATTATTATAATACCTCCATTGCTCTATAATTATCTAAACCTAGAGGGTTATTATGAATTTAAAATGCATTTCTAATCCTCTCCTCTACCCTATAAATAACCAAGTAAGTTCCTTAGTCAAACTAATTGGAAATACACAAAATTTAATAAATCATTAATACTCTTTCATTGCATCCATATAACCTTGAATTCAAGAAGTCATTAATCCTTTTGCATCCATCTTGAATCCTTGAATCCAACCTTGTACTGTAATCCAATATTATACAATCCAATTATCCTTGGAGAAACCATTTAAAAGTCTTTGAGGGAAGATTGAAAAAAGCAAGGTGATGGTATGATAATTTTAAATAGGTTATTATTTCTTCTCCATTCTCTCTCATTGATTTTTTTTGTGAAATTTTGAGTTGATTTAGTATATTTAAATCTATTGCTCAAATTTTACAATCATACATTCGGTGACCACAGTGGGATCCCTCATTTTAGACTAATATTTTGAGGGTGAAGTGTGATAGAGAAGATTTAAGGAAATATTTAGGACAAATTTAGGGCTCAAAATTTAAAAATTATCATCTTGTAGGTGAAAGACAATTTTGATCTATAAAAGGTGATTTAGCACTTATAATTTTTGCCTCAACAACTAAAATTTTGCATCAAACTGCCACCTTAACTATAAGTTGTTTTAGATTATGGTAATAGGGTTAGACTGAGTATCTAATATTAAAAAAAGACAAAAATTTCTAGTGGTAATTTTGATATCCTAAATTTTATAAGATCATAATCTGATAAGTTTATAAATCATTTAATATTTATAAAGCCTATACATTTATTAAGTCTTGTATATATTCAATATTGATTTCATTTTTTACAATTTTACTTGTGTAGATTATGGTTTTTCATGTTCTAATTATGATTTTGATCTAACTATCACAATTAATCATGTGTTAACCATTTTCAGTCAAGTGAAACATCATATTTCTAAAGCCATGATTTTGTAATATCGCTTGTCTAAAATCATGATATTGAAATATTAATAAATAATAGTAATGGTTTTACTCTAACCAATAGCAATATACCTAAACATTTTAGACAAATCACTTATCCTAATATGTGATTTTGACTCTCTATATGTGATTTTCATTTAATTTTAACTTTGTACTAATTGTGTATCTACAATTTTGATTATTGTAGTAGAAACATTTCATTATTTTTAACCTTCAAATTGTCCTTTTTGAGATCATTTTTTAAGATAATTTTTAGTGAATTTTGAGTCATTTTGAGCATACCATAAGTTCCAAATTACTTTTGGCATTAGGGCACTACCATTAAACCTCACCTTGTAGTGTGACATGGATCACACCCAAGGCACTACCGTCATACCCTATAAGGGGCATTTATACTTGGTCTAATAATGGGAGATTCCCCTTGACCCCAATGGGGTCTGCCACCCCAATAATCCTATGTCATGGACCCTCATTCAAAGAGTTATAGTGTAAAACCCACAAATTTTTTAGTGTTTGTATGTCTTATTAGGTTAACCTTTTATTTTTATTTTTATAGGGGTAAAATTAGTGGAAATTTTGTCTTGATTAAGATTACTAACATCTTGCCTTATAAATATTTATCTAAAATATTATCTTACATGTCATATTTTTTGTCTAACATCTTATTTTATAAGTTTCCCCTCAAGATTGTCAAATTGGAATTACTAATCACTTATTTTTATATGGCACCTATCAAATATCATTGGTATTTTAAAAACCATATTGTATATAATTTTTATACATCACATCTTAATTTATAATTTAATCAATTTTTTGTTTGCTTATCTATACCCAAGGGCTATAGTGGTGAATTCTATCTTCCCTACATATTATTGGTGAGTCTTGGAGGAAAAAAAGAATAAACCCTCCTATTTTTATTTTTTTGAGAGCAACATGACATGGAAGTGATTCCCATGCACTTGTCATAGTCTTAGGGGTTGATGACATGGATTTCATCAACATGAATTTAATAATACTCTATGTTATGATGGAGTATAAAAACTATGGATAGTTATCTCTTGGCCAAGTAGGAGATACCATATAAGATATTATAAGGTGAGGAGTTAAATATCTAACCTAATTATTATAAAACACCCTATACAAAATCTAGCTCTATACACCTAGTGTATATTATGACCCATAGATAGCCTTTCTACCCTAGCATTTACCCATAAATAATAAGAGGGATCTTACTTCTAGAGTAAATATAAACTCCCAAGTGATTATTAAGTGTAAATGGGGTTGAGAGGGTTTGGTAGATTCCATAATGGCTCACTAGCCTACAACCTTACCCATGAATCCATTAGATGGTGTATTCATTTAGTTACACTCTTCAATTAGTCACTAATTATAGGATTTGATTTCTTGATTTTATTCTATGATATGGAGGCATGTATTGTTTTCATCCCTTAAATAGAACAAACATCTTAATCTCCTAGTCAAAAATAGTCCCTAGGTAAATCCTCATCATCATTGCTTATTTTAAACCTTACAATATCCCCATCCTATTTGATTCTAGTCACCTTCTGATATAATTATGCCATAGTCATACCTTCATATTAACTTTTTCTATATCATCCTTGGCATCCTAGTCCAAACCCATTTCTCACTTTATCTTAACCATGTCACTTGTCTTGACCTTATCTAGACTAATCACCTTGTCCATCACCATATTCCTTATGTATAAAATATATCCTAGTAATAATTTAACCCATTCTCACCTTATCATCCCCATGTATATACTTTTCATATTTTTCAAGTTTATATTTATATGTTGGTCTTCACCTACCTTGGCAAACAGCTCTTTCCACATTAGGTTCTCAATTCTAAGCTTGCTTGTGTCTACTCTAGTCTGAGTTATACATAACATCTAATATTATTATCCTATACTACCAAGAAATTCATCTCAATTAACTTAATTAGATCATCTCATTCTTGATCTACTCTTAATCTAGTCATTCATAGTTGAAACCACATCTCTTGGGCTAGTCTAGCCCCCTGTTGAATCTTATAAATTGTAATAGCTCACCTAGTTGAATCTAGTCAAAATAATCAAGGTCTAGATCAAATCCTAATTTAGAATACTTTATTCTTATCTCACCCCATCAAACATAACAACATGTCAAAATATCCAATCAAACTTGAGATCATACTAAAGCAATATTTTGTCCAAATTTGTTCCACATGTCCCATCCTCATTCCTTAATATTTCCATTCAATCACCAAATGTAATGTAAAGATTTTGTGTAAATGGATTGAGCTATACATAATTATCAATATCCTTCACAAAATTCTATAACACCTCTAATTTGGGATAATTAAATGAAAATGTGATTCAAATGAAAATATTATACTTGCATTATGTCTGCTTCTTCATCAGTTTTATGTTCCAAGAAAGATTAATATAAAAACAATATTAATATATTTGGTTTTGGATTGATAAATAAACTTAATTTTTTGTTCAACTTATAGATTTTATGTAATGATTAAAAACCTAATTGGGCATGATATATTTTATCATAGATTAGACATGGATTTTCCTCACATTCCTTCATTGTTTCAAATGGAAGGAGATGGTGGGTTTAAATAGATAGAAGTGAGGGATTTTTTATGAAATTTAAAATTACATGGAATTTTATAGAGAGATAATTCTCTATAAATTTGGAGGGAATTCTATGGAATTTAAGATTCCTTAGAATTATCTAGAAGGATAAATCTATAGAAAATATCCCATTAGGTAATCTAATGATCATTACGAGAAAATTAGAATAAGGGTTAGGTGACAAGTAGGGATAAGTATTGTAGGAAAGCCTAGGGATAGGTGTGATTTTGTTAATTTAAAATTCACAAGTGGGAATAATAGGTATATAGGTGATAAATGGGATGTTAATAAGAAATAACCAAAAAATTAATATTGGATGGGAAATATAAAGGTTAGTTTAGGATAAGAAATATATCTAAAGGGGACTAGATTATTAAGGGGGACTAAGAAATGTTAGATTAAATTAGTGTTGAATAATAATAATAATAATAATAATAATAATAATAATAAATGATATGAAAAAATTTAGTTTCATATACTAGAGTTTGACAATAAATCCCCAGAGTTTGACAGTAAGCTCTAGAGTTTAGCAATGTAGCTCTAGAATGCTATAGATGGATACCAATATGTACAAATAAGTTTTAGAGTAAATTACTAGACATTATTCAAAGCATGTTAAAGGCATTTTTGATGAATTTTAAACATTTAAAAGATGTCTATGAGTAATTTTACTACATCATGGATACACTTAGCTTTTAGAGAATTATATTTATATAATTTCCTCTTATATCCATGACTATAAAAAACCATTTTATTTTTAAAGTTCTGGGTTACTAGATGTAAAATAAAGATAAAATGATGTAACAAAATCATAGCTAATCATTCAGTTACACTTCCCTTTATTTCTAACATTCATCCTTGGAACTTTAGGAACTATAATGACATTTTTATTTTGTAAATAAGTTTGATGAAATTAGTGATCCTATTAGGATATTAGTTTATTTAGGTATTTTGGGATAGTATTTAGAATTGGGTTATAATAAAATAGTGTATTCTTATTATTTTAAATAAGGAAGATTTTTGAAATCGGTCAATGTTGATAGCATAAACATTCTAATCAACATATCTATGTTTTGTAATATTTTCATCAATTAATGAAACATTTCAATATCCTTAAAGATATAGTTGATTCAAATCAAATATAAGGTAAAATAAGGTCCCACTCATATAAAGATCCATGATTCTTGTTGGTATTTATTTGTGTTCATGTTATTTAATTATGTTAATGATACTTAAATTTAAAAATGTGGTGTTTTATCCTACAGGTCTCTTCATAGTGTGCACATTTATTTACCATTTAAAACAATGATATCACTTTCATTTCATTACAAGTAAATTCAATCATAGAACTTAATTACAAGTAAATTTAATTTTGTAATCAAATTAAAGTGTGTTTTCTTTTGATTGGCAAGTGTGCATTTTTTTTTCATAATCAAAGTGTGTTTTCTTCAAAGTATGTGTGTTTATATAATCATATTTATTATGCAAGTGTGTTAATTTCAATTAATTAGATAGATTCAATTATAGCTAATCAGGTTGGAAAATTAGGATCAATCACTTCATAAAATCCCCTCAAAACATAAACTATTAGCAACCAACTATATACCTTATTATATATAGTTATTGGACACCAACTTTGGTTTCAATTAAATAAACCAAGGAGTGGATTAAATTAAGGGATAACAGCACCCACCATTTTTGGCATCATGTTTTAGGTGTTATTAAGGTCTAATATCATAACATAACAAATAAAAATCTTCCCTAAAATCAATATAAATATATGATTAGACCTATAGATTCATGGGGAAGATTCATTAAAAATAACTCTCAATAGGATACTACAAGTGCCAAAATAAAATATCATAAATAAAAAGTGGAGAAATTGGTAGAAGAGATTAAACAATCTTTTTCAATTCTTGGAAGAGACAAATATTTAGTCCCACCTAAACATTTAGATCATTCTCCAGAGGATGGGGTCTCCTTCCCAAGGTAATTGAATCTAAAAAATGTTTCAAACCAAGGTAGTGAGTCTTAGTCAATTTTCCTTCTATCCATATCTAATATTTCACCACCCCTAGGAAAACCTTCTATAATAATGGTTGTGAAGAAACATAGAAAAAATAGGGAATGCATTGAATCCTAATGCAAATGCACCAAATAGGGCAAATCCACTTATAAAGACTTTCAATTATCCCAATTTACTAGAATATGATGATAGGGATACCATGAAAAACATTTCCTTGGCTATCCCACCCACATTTATAAGGAAACCTACTAAAGATCTTCATCAATTTATCTTTGAATTCAAAATTTTATGTCAAACTCATGACTACAAAAGTAATAATCAGAAGTTAATGTTATTTCTTTCTTAAGTCAAAGATTCAACAATGATATGGTTCATGGGGTTAGAAATAATCTCCATTAAATCTTGGGATGAAATGGAGACTGAATTCTTAGATAAATATCAAGACTAATGTAGAGGAAGGGATAAAAAAGAAGATTTTTTTCAAAAAAAAAAAAAATGAGGATGAAAACTAACAAGATTACCTGGATTATTTTCAATTCATTCATATTAAATGTGGATATGAATTGAGAGAGGAATTGTATAAAATATTTTTATTGAAAGTAATTTATGATGATTATATATAATATTTTAACCTTATTGGAAAGGGAGACATCAACAAGTTTGATCTCAATGATATAGCCAAATTGTGAAAAAAATACTCAAGAATAAGTGGAAGTGTTAGGAATTTAAAAATAGTAAAAACTAGTAAAATTAGGATAAATAATTTATAAATTATTCTACCTAAATATAGACATATTATTTCAATTAAATACTATGTTATATAGTTTGCAATCTAAAGCTAATGCTACCAATGAACCATTGGCTATGTACTTCCCCAAGTGTAGGTTGAACCATGCTCTCAGATATTTCCTTATAGATAAGATATATATGTGTGGAATATGTGACACTAATTATCATGAAACTAATAAATTTACCCACCTTACCATCGTAAAAAATAAATTAAAATAATCAACCCATCCAATAGAAGAGCTGAAATATATACAAAGATAGCGAAACCAGTTTTCACACCATCAAAATTAGAACTATTTTGGTGCTAGAGATCCTTCTAACCCATTTATGATTACATGGGATAGATAATCACCTCAAAAACCATGGGGACATCCATCATGGGGTACATAATATTGGACACCATAACCATGGATACCTTAGCATCACTAATAGCCTTGGATGCCCCAACGTAATCTTCAACCATGGGAAAATCAATAGTGGATTCCCCAACACATTTATCTAAAAAAGAAGGTTTGCAAAATAATAGGCATTGATGCCTCTCCCCACCACTCAACCACCAAAAACTAAACAAGTGGATCAACCTAATCGACTTGCATAGCTTATACCAAACCTAAAAAAATAGACAAGCATCTCTCATTTATGAAATTGATCAATAAGTTACTTTATGAGTTGATGTTATTGATTATGGAAATATATAGTTTAGATCAATAAAAAAAATAAACAATCCTCTAATCACCATAAAAAAAAGTTAAAATTAAGAAACTAGACCCTCTTATTGAGCTAACTAAAGAGAAATCTGAGTAAAAATAAAGGCCTCAAGAAAAAACTATAGTTCTTCCAACCATTCTATTTGATGAAAGACTTAAGGAAATATGAGATAAAGGCTATTATTAACTAGTCCTAGATATTAGGAATTAAAACATATAAATGCTATTTATAAAAGCATTAGAGACATCCTAGAACTTAACAAAGTCATCAAGGGTCAACGCATAAAAAATGTGAGTAGGAAAAAATAATATCCTAGGACTATAAATGTGAATGGAAAATGTGTTTATCTATTGGTATAAAAACTACATATACCAAAATATGGAGCACCTAAAATCCCTATTATCACTATAACCATAGGGAATAAGGAAATACCAAATTTATTAGTGTATTTGGGAGATTCCATAAATGTGATGATGGTATATCCATTAAAATAATTATCCCTTATAGGGGTAAAACCAAATTCTACAATTATATAGATGGCAGATCAATCAATTTCCAAACTTGAATGAACCATATAATATATACCTATGATAGTAGAATCTTAGGAATATATTTTTGATCTACTGAGATGATCACCTGATACCAAGAAAATGGGACATGAACTAATCTTAGGAGGACATTAGTTAGCCATGATTGTAGCCTTAATAAACTATAGATTAGGAGACATGACTATCTTAAATGTAATAAAATAAAAGATAATTCCTTTGTATCCACTTGAAAAACAATATATAGTTATCTTAGATCACTTTGGGTTGATGAACCTAAATAAGGAAATAATATGCTTTCCTCATTATCCATGGTAACTATAAAAGATCATGTGGATTAGTTAGAAGATGAATCAACAAGGAGTTTAGAAAAAATTGGGCTAGCTTCAAAGTTTAATAGTGAAGCTTCAAAGTTTGATAGTGAAACTCTATAGATTGATGTTGAATCTTAAGACACTATTAAAAAAAGCTCCAACACTCAACAATAATTCTCTAGAGTCTATCAGACCAACTCTATAGTTTAATAATGATGTTTAAGATTCTATTATACTAGCTCTAGATTTAAATAGTGAAGGTATGAAGTTTGATATAAAAAATTTAAAATTTAGAATATCCTCATATAAATAAAAAACATTTAGATCCAACCATATATATGTTAGATATGATCACATACCCATTCATAGATCATTATTATGTGGGCACAAAATAATCAAGACTCATTTTTGACATCTTTTCATTATCCATTGGTGAAAGTAATTTCATAAGGGGTGAACATTTTTAAGGACATAACCACATTACATATGTTGTTACCACATACATTACCTTTGAAATATATAATGAGTGAGTTTAAACCAATATATTCACTCTATCCAAAGACCAAGCAAATAGTTATCTAACCAGACAAAATGTTAACTATAAATAATTATTTAAATGAGAAAAGAAATGTAAAAGTGTTTGACATCTTAAGGAACCATACAAAATAATTTTCATGGGATTATAGTTACATGAAAGGTATCTACCCAAGTGTGTTTACTCATCACATATACACTAAAACTACTAGACCATTTAGACAACCTTAAAGAAGGTTCAATCCAACTCTAAGGAATATAGTCAAATCTAAGATAGATAAATTATTAGAGGTGAGATTTACTTATCCATTATTTGATAGTTAGTGGGTCTCACCACTTGTCATTCTTAGAAATAAGAATTGAATGTGGAGGATATTCCTAGACTACAAATAACTTAATAAATCTACCATGAGAGACTATTATCCCTTATCTTTCACAGATCAAGTGTTGGATAACTTAGTTAGGAAAAAGAAATTTTCCTTCATAGATTGGTTTATTGGTTAAAATAAGGATAGTTTCATAAGTATAGGGCAAAACCACCTTTACATTCACATAGGGGATATTTTATTATAGAGTTTTAACAGTTGGTCTTTGTAATTCACATGCCATATTTTGAAGGGTAGTTTTAGATATCTTTGTTGATCTAAATAATGATTATGTCCATGTATATATGGAATAATTTACTATGCATGATGGATATTTTGATGAAGCTTTATGTAAAATAGAAAAAGTGTTAACAAGGTTTGAACAAAATCAATTAACCATGAGTGATAAAAGATACATACTGATGGTAGATCAAGGAATTATTTTAGGTCATCATATTTCATCATAAGGGATAAAAATGGATCATAAAAATATAAAATTCATTTCTAACCTACATACTCCTAATAAATAGAATAACATAAAAAGTTTATTGGGATATACAGGGTATTATAGACATGTCATATAAGACTTCATTATGATAGATTCACCCATGATATCTCTACTTACCAAGGAAAATGAGTTTTTATGGACAGATCAATGCCAACATGCTTTTGAGGCAAGTAAATCCAAACTCATCTTTAAACTAATATTAAGAGGACCTAATTGGAAGCAACCATTCAAAATTCATAGTGATTCTTTCAAAAATGCCATGTGAGTTGTTTTGGGTCAAAAATATGAAGAAAGAAATATGTATACAATTTAATACATCGATAAGAACCTTACCCCCACAAAAATAATCTACGCAACCATTGAAAAATAGTTTTAAATTGTAATTTATAAAATGAGAAAAATTAGGCAATATATCATTGGTTATGAAATATTTGTCTCTATAGATCACTCAGCCATAAGGTACCTCATGATTAATCTAGTGGTAGTAGGTAGAATTATTAAGTGGTTTCTACTTTTATAAGAATTTGATATTACCATTATTTATCTCTTAGGAAGTCTAATGTGGTTGTTGATTTTCTATCTATACTAAATGTTTTACATGAATAAGATTCAGTGGAGGATAGTTTTCTTGATGAACATCTATTCATGGCACTAGCATAGTCACCATAGTTTGATGATATGGTAAATTACTTATCTACAAAGAATTATCCTTGTTGTTTTACCTCAGGAGAAATAAAACATTTGGTTATATATATTTCCTATTTTAAATGTGTTAATGGTATATTATATAAGTGTGGACATGAACATGTGCCTTTTAGGTATGTAAGGGAAGATGAAACTTATGATATAATAAGAGCTTTCCATGATGAACCAAGAGGATACCATTATTAATCCAAAAGGATTATCCATAAGATCCTTGGTTTTGGATACTATTGACCCTCACTTCATAATAATGTGAACAAATATGTATGGCAATTTGATCCTTACCAAAGGATTAGTAAACATACACTATCCAATGAAATGCCTCTCTATCCTCAAGTGGTTTTGGAACCATTTGAGAAATTGGAACTAGATTTTGTTGGCCCTAATTATCCACTATCCAAAGGAAAGGAATATTTACTTATGTGCATATAATATGTCACCAAATGGGCTAAGGTGCAATCTCTTCCATTTTTAAGAGATGAAATAGTTGTTAATTTATACTACTATCAGATTATGCATAGTTTTGGAGTACCAAGGGAATAGTATTTTACTAAGGAACCCAACTCATGCCAAACATGATAAAATCCTTCATATAAAATTACCAAATCAACCAAAATAAATCATCACCATATCACCCACAAAAAAAGGGATAAGTAGAGGTCACCAACAGAGAATTGGAGAACATTATAACTAAGATAGTCAATAGTAGTATAATAGAATGGGTAGAAAAGTGACCTAAAATAGTATGGGATTAAAAAACTACTTGGAAAATAGCCATAAAATTTTTACCATATAAAATATTGTTTGGTAAGAATCATATACTTATTATTGAGTTTTATTGTCATGGTTTTTGGAAAGATAAAAAATAGTGTAAATTTAAAATTTTAATGACTAAATTTGATTTGAGCTCAAAAATATCAAATTTTGAAAATTTAAATTTATTTAATTAATTGAATAAGTTTAATTGATTAATTAAAGAATCATGGGAGAAATTATTTTTTTATCTTAAGCTATTTTAAAATGCGCTTAATCTCCCTTGAAAAAAGTTATTAACCTTGCCCACAAATTAGAAAATCTATTTATATATTTATAAGTTATGGAAGCACGTGTTAATTTTCCTAAAGTTATGTAAAATTACCCAACCTTTTTCAAAATCATGTGATTTTTAAATTTTTTTTCACTCCATGTAATTTGCAAATTCATTTTTCTACTCAGTACAATTTTCATTTTTAATTTTTTAATTCATGCAACTTGCAAATTTATTTTTCCATCTCATGCATTGTTTTTTGGTTTCATGTAATTTTTGAAATCAAATTTCCATTTCATGAAAATTTCAAATTCATTTTGAATTTCCATGTAAGTTAAAATTTAATTTTACATTTCCCCTTCTCATGCAATTTTAATCTATTTTTGAAAACCATGCAAATTGAAATTACACTTCCCCATATTGTGTAAATAAAAAAATACCTTCCCAAGTCATGTAGATGCAAAGCCCCACATTGTAATTGCCTTTTTCAACTGTACAAATTTTTGTTTTAATTTAAACAAACATTTTTCAACTTGCATGCACTTTCATTTATTTCTTCATCTGATCATGCAAATTTAGCTATTTTCTTAGGTTCTATTGAATTAGAAACTTATTCCCTTCTAAAAAAGAAAAGTTTCTTCAATTTACATTATTAATCATTGGTGAATATTTTAAAAAGTGGAGTTATATATAAAATTATATTTTTATGTTATCTGGATCACTAGGCAAGAAATCAAGAAGAAGAAAAAGAAGTCTTTTAAATTTATTTTCTTGTTTTTTCCCCTATAGAGAGCAGTTTGCCCCAAAGAAGAGAGGAAGTAAAAATAAAAAAATATAATATTTAATCTGTGCTTCTACTATTCAAATAAGAGGCCATTGAATCATATAGTGACCCTTATAAGAGAGATTAAAGGAGTGAAGTTTGTAAATATGAAATAAAAAAAGAAATATTAAATTTATATTATTTTTCTTTCCATGAATAGCCCACCTTCTAAAAAACAACAACTCTAATAGTTGTGATTTTGCCTTGGTAGTAGCACTATTGTTATCAACAATTGTGGTTTTATATTTCAATATAAAAATGGTAAAATTTTGACCTATCTATTTTTTATTATTATCAATAAAAGGATCTTAGGGTCTATAAAATAGGTTATAAGGTTCTTTGATCAAAGTTAAAATTGCCTTTGGTCAAAAAAATTAACCATTTATCAATCTAAGTATTTTGACTTAACCCCTTACCTATATAAAGGTCCTTATATTCATGTCTTTGTGTTTGTAAGATTAATAGGGGGTAGAAATAGTACAATATAAACATCCCAAACCCCATCTCAAGGCTATTTTAAACCTTATCACAAACCCTCAAGTTTTGAGCTGGTGATTTTATTTAGGCAGTTGTGATTTTGATAGTTGCACTCATGACTTTGTAGTTATAGAACCAACATGGTAGTTTAGGCTTATCTAGCTAGAGTTATTTTTAATTCTCACTAGTATAAGTCTCTATATAAGATAATAGTATAATTTTTTCTATCTATAATCATAAATTTCTTTTTGATTATGTTTATTAAATTGTCATAATACTATACTTATCTTTTATTTTGTAATTATTTAAACACATTTTACAGCTCTATAATCAATCTTATAGTTACCTTAGTGATAGTTAGGCATATATTTTAATAATTATTATATTTATAAAATTATAGATTACATTATTTCAATATTTGTGATTTTATTAGTCCAAGTAATGATTTTATTTGACAGTTATAGTTTTTTTAGATAACCATCATGGTTTACTAACCCTATACAAAGTAATGACTCATGACTTTCAATTTTTCTCACTAGTTACGATTTTGTGCATTATAGTTATGGTGTTACTTTGTGTATTTTTGGTTTTATATGGAATTTTGGATTTGTTAAAATCCAAAACTACTAACTCTTTTTGGTACATGACCCTTCAAGACCTAGGCACCCCACTTGGATTTCTAACCTTTATGCTTGCAGTAAGGGGTATCTCTAGTATATTTTCCTAGTTCTTATCTTTGTTATTATATCATATTAGTTTTTATATAACTTCATTGTGAAAAATAATTAATTTTGTATACATTTTTGTCTATGTGTGTGTGAATAATTGTTGTATTTGTGCCCCTCACATGTAGGTAATTAATCAATGAATTAATCATATCATGTTTGCTTGTTTGGTATCCCCCTCTAGGATAGCACATGATGTGAAATTCATCCCTATGCATGGGATAAGTATATAGGTGTTACTGATGTGGATTTAATCACCATGCACTAAACAAACTTCATGATCTAATGGATTTTAAAAAGTAGGAGAGTTGTCATTACACATCTAAGTGGAATTCCCCATAAAGCATTTTGTGGAGTGAGGGGCGGTTATGATCCAATACACAAGATGATCAGACAACATCTTAAATGTAATTGGGAAACAACATACCTTCACATATATAGGTGATGTACCTAGAACCTTTTGTGTGTACCTAAATTAATATCCTTCAATCATAATAGGTGTACCTCTATAAGAGTTAGTATCAACTTTAAATTAGCCGTCAAGTGTGAGTGGGGTTAAGAGGATTTAATTGATACCATAATGAGTCACCCACCTATAGCCTCACCCATGAATCCATTGGATGGTCTGGGCATTAAGTTATATACCCATAATAGTAGACTAATTTAGGATTATACATGTGTATGTATTGTTTGAGTGTTGTGTAAATACCCTTATTATTTATGAGCTGAGTCAGCCATACCTATATTTTGTGTGATACCTTAAACACCACTAAGTCAACAATCATTATTTTATCATCTCATCATCATATATTAATACTCATATCATTCATCTATATTGTTTATTCACCCCCATTTATCATTTCTTCTCCATACCCAACATCCATATAATACCCATTTTAATGCCCTTTTTTGTTTAACTCTATATCTCACCCATCCCATATCCATTTCATATCACATTTGACTAGTGTATAAATATTTTCATCCCTCATATACATCTACTATCTACTATACACCTATTTTATATCCATATTATAACACTTTCATATAGTAACTACCCCTTTCACATATTTCTTTTGTAAACTAGCTTTTATATACCATCTTATCTCACATCCATTTTTATATCTTGTCCTTTTGAGAAATTTTATTTTGTCTATCATAATACCTCATATATTTTCAATATCACACCATCTTGTATATAACCTATCTCTTATATTCAAAACCTTCCACTATCTCCAAAGCACTACCTATAGATACTATCCATCCTGTAAAAACTTTATATAATATATATCCACTTTAAATCCTCTATTAGCATCTAGCTACTACATATTTCACTTCATCCATATCACAACACATTGTTAATATCATCTTCTCTCCCACATATTTCTTTGGTAACTAGTTTGAATATAATCATTTATTTAACCTCTATTTATACATAACTCATCTTAAGTGATTGTCATTCTTGTCCAATCCTACATTCACCACATATCTTATCCACCTCATATACATCCTATTTTCACCCTATATATCACACATATCTCATCCTTTACCCATCTCATTATCTTTGGATACTAGATTCCATATTAAAATCAAGTTTTAGTGACCATACATATTCTTTGGATTATCATTTGTCACTTTATACATCTTGACTAGGTACTATCAATATACATAGTCTTATAAGATTCTAATCCATCACCCATCATTTATCTTTGTCTTTATCACTAATACCCATAAGTCTCTTTTGATCACTAGTAGCTTTGATGTCTAGATCGAGGTAGTATTTGAAGACTTCCATCTCATCTATCACATCTCATCAAACATATCTTTCACAATGGTTATTCATACCTATGACAAACTCAAGATTGGATAGGCCTCCAACCTAGATAACGATCCTATGAGGTATATAACTAATACAAATAGAGAATATGATAAATATAATATTAATATTCACACACCTAGATAAGAGGATGAAATTTGTAATCCCCTCCATAATGATTAAGTAATAAACCTCATTGATCGTTATTTATATGAGAACCACGATCATGTTTTAGCCCATGGTAGAGAAATTAGGGGCACATTAGCTTCTAATTTTGACCATACCATCTTACACAAGCTATTTCACCCTCCATCATGCCAAAACACACCATATAAATATAAATAAATAATAATTTATGGACCATGTATTTTCCAAAGAGGAATGCCCACCACCCCTTCATAATAACTACATTGAGTCTAATTGGAGACAAGTTATCATAGAGGATTACTTATAAAATTGATGAAACAAATAAAATATTACTATATATTCAATGTTTATCATCCCCCTAAAATAATAATAATATTGATAATAATGTCAAAAATACCAATAACACTCATAATAGCCATAATACCCATATCCCCAAGGAAGCCAAAATCAAACCACCAATCCTCTTAGGGATCCCACCTTCTCACATGAATGGAGAGTGATGAAAGTGACCCTCTAGTAGATATATCCATGATCACAAGCCCTAAAATATAAGCATAAAAAAAAAATTCCTCACCCTTGGACATGATTATTTTATAAATACCCTTTCCTTCACATTTTTAAGTACCTAAATTTGATAAATATCGAGGAAAAGGGGATCCTAGAGATCATGTCCAATAATTTTATGTGTCTTTCCATGAGGTAGCTTATGAAGATGCCTATTTTTTTTAAATCTTTCCTAAAATTCTCATAGGACCTAATTTAGAATGGTTTATGCATTTTATTAAGGGGTTAATATATAGCTTTGGGGAATTGACAAAAAAAATTGTTAGGAATTTTTCATTTAACATTGAACATGGCATATCTATAATTGAGCTATATAATAAAAATCAATGAAGTAGTGAGAGTCTATCATACTTCCTACAAAGATGGAAAATTTTGGTAAGCTACTTGAGATGTACAATACCTGAGAAAGAATTGGCCAAGATCTTTATGGATACTCTCATTGCTGAACTTAAGTATCAATAAAAGATAAAATGTGCTAAAATATTTGATAAGATAATATAGAAAGGAATTAAAATAGAGAATTACCTTATTTAAAAATGGACCATCAAGTTATATTCTTAGAACAAGTAGACCCAAAATCAAGATAATTCTTTTTTAAGGAAATCCAAAGTCTTTAACAAGAACACGAATGTCATGTGAGATGGGATAATTGATTATAAGAAAAAAAATGTAAAAATAGTTCAAGATAAAATCCCCACACAATAACCAAATTTATCTTCCATCTAAGTTTTGTGAGGTAATCTAAAGCTTCATATAGACAAAAGACCACTCACAAGCTTGGGAATCCCAATTGAAACAATCTTGGATCAATTAATTATTACCAATATAATCACCTTACTTGAAATTAGACCTACTGAGAGTTTTTAATGATGTCATGGTGGTGTCATGGATATTTCCAAGTGATTAGATTAAGTTCCTTGACAATCTAAGTGATAATGACAATGTGTGCAATGTGTTTGTTCTAGAATGCTTGAAGGAGGCTTGGTTGATCTTCAGTTTTGGCATGATTATAGATGTTTAGGGATCATTATGGAGTATTGATCATGTGATATGGGTAATATAAGAGGTTTTATATGATTTTAATGCTTGTGTTAATGAGTAAAATTCAATCGATTCATCATTATTCTCATCTAGAGATTTTGGGTCCAATGGTATAAAATATGAGTAGGAATTTTGATGATGTCATAAATACCACATGTGAATGAGTCAGGGGGAGTTGGTCATATGGTTTTGATCAAAATTTTCCCTATTTTAAATTAATGAAGTCTCAAGTCTAGATATGAAGTGTGACATAAGATATGTAAGTGTAAATTTAGGCTCTCAGGCATTTTGATAGCATTTTCCTATACTTAGCCAAATTTGCAATGTGGTAAGAAAAGCCGAGTAAGCATTTTTATGGTGGCATATATCACACATGTGGATTTTTAAAGTGAAGGTGATCATATGGGTTTGTTTAGTTTTATGCCTAGTTGATTTTTTATATATTTCAATTCAATACTAAATTGCGACAAAAGATATGCATGTTCAAATTTGGCCTCCTAGATAAGTGTTTGACATATTTGGCTTTGTGGTAGAAAAATATGAGTGATCATTTTAACATCATTATATCTCACACGTGTGACATTTATAATATTATATTGGCACATGGTTATATTATCATATGTTAGGAGATCATATGGTCCAAATTTTAGAACATTCACTTGAGTGAATCAAAATATATGGAGGTGCGAATTTGGCCTTCTAGGCTGATAGCAATGGTCCCCATACTTAGTCTGCTTTGCATGATGGTATAGATCAAGACCAAATGAAGATATAATGGCTCATGGGAAATTGTAAAATGAATACATATGGTGTGTATAAATTTAAATATGTCAAAGTTTTCATTGGTTAATATAGATAAAGATTGATCTTCTTCTAAGATCCAATGATGCAAAGGTGACCATACAGTTTTTATCTAATGATGCGTGTTGAGAGAGATGGTAAGAAGTTCATGATGTTTAATAGTATAAGTGATAAAAAATAATATGAGTGTGCCAAGTTTCATGATCATTGGGGTTCTGATCAAGATATAATTGTGAGAACTATAAGGTAAAGACTTGACTGATCTATAGAGATTAATGGTGCATGATGAGTCAATATTACAAGCATGTATGAAATAAGGTCAATATGTTCAATGTTTAACATTTGGAATTAGTTAAATATGTGTTAAAGGTAAAGATTCAATAAATAATATCAATGGTGTGTGTTTAATTTTATTAATGAGGACCTAAGATGATAACATGGTGTTTGAGGTTTAATTGTGATCATTTTGAATTCAAACCTTTAAATTTAACAAAGGAAAGACTAGTGCCTAATTTTTGAGCCATAAATTTTTATCTACACATAATTTTACCATGATGTAAGAATATAATTTGTATATAACTCAAATTCTCATCTCAAAATATAAATTTTAAGGTCTAATTATGTGTAAATACAAAGATAGTGAGGTTTAAATTTGACTATGTGTTCACCCATGCTATAAAAGTAACCCAAGAAGGGTATTTGAGCTCATTCTAATGTTGTTTCAATATATCATGATGAATTAGATACTATGGAGTGTTTTATACTTTATTTTTATCATCTATGTGTATTTATAAGGTTTTCATAATCATATGTAATATGAATAAATGTCTAAAGTTGACTGTGTGTTTGTTGATGGTGATTGTGTGCACAAAATGTTATTTGAGCAAATTGTGCTTTATTAGAATGTTTTTTTGGTGAATATGATCATTTAAAGATGTCAAATGTGTCATGTGGAATGGTTAAATTCATTTTTAAGTGGACTTATGTTCTTATTTTTCTTAGAGAAGTTTCAAAGAGGTGAATGGGTCTCCAGAGGACCTAAAAGGTGACTTAGGCCTACTTGAAAGAGAGTTGTGCTTAAGTTTGACCCATGTAAGATGCATTAATGGTGAATTCATGTGGTATGGATGACATAAAATATTTTTATGTTGATAATCATGATGTATCTATATATTTTGAAATCAAAGATGATGGTTTCAAGACTTGGTGAGATAAGTATAAGGTGTATGTGAGGATTATGGATCGAAGGACAAGTAAAGTGCCCAATTGATGAGTTACTGAGTAGAGAAGATTGAGGAATATGTGTATGACCTATATGTTATATTTATTATGTAAAAATAATGATTTTATAGTTTGAATATTTCTAAAGAGGTTAGAGTGTGCATATGAGGATAGTTTGAGTGAAGGAGAGAGATTATGACATGCCTATGTGAGAGGCATATATGAGATAGAGAGAGTTTTTACAAGGGTTAGATAATAAAAGATCCATCATTAGGTGTTGAAGACATCAATTCTAATATTTATTTGTTCACATCAAAAGAGGGTATAATGGATTTGATCTTCCTTAGGGCAATTACTCCTTGTTAAATACATGTTTTACTAAAGGCCTTTAGTCAAGAGGATATGATCAAGGTTTTCTTGTCTAAAGGAGTTAACCAGTCTCTTGTTTGTAATTTATTATAGGATAGTAGTCCATGTGTTACATGATTGAGAGTGTGTTTTATTCCACATGAGGGTTTCCCATAGGAACTATGTGTTATGTGTTTGATCTTGTGTACACATTAAATGAATGACCTTTGTTGTTAATGTTGCTTAATCAAGTTGATATATGCCAATTATTTAATAGTTTGAAAGGATTAGAATTGAAATAGAAATATATAGGCTCATTGATTCACCCCTCATCTCAATTATTATATCTCTAATAATTTGTATCAAAGTAGGTCCTTTGGTAAAGGCTTGATAACTTGAAGGTGATCCAAGATATATTATGAGTAGTCATCAATGAGGTTTCTCTACTAAGCAAGAACCGATGTTCAATGGATCCAATCATGATTTTTGGAGTACTAGGATGAGGACATACATTATGTCCCTAGGGTTTGATGTATGGAAATCTATTGTGTATGATTATGTCATTCTTACTACTCTTCTATCTAGTCCTACTGATAAGAAAATATTTGAAAATAATTCTAAGGCAATGAATGCCATCACTTGTGGTCTTATAGAGATCAAGTTCACCAAGGTAATCCATTATAAATCTAGTAGGGAGATATGTGACAAAATGTAGATCATTTATGAATGATATTCAAAGGTCAATCTTGCTAAGTTGTAGACTCAAATAAGACAATTTTAAAGTATCAATATTCATGAAAAATATTCTATGGCATCCTTTCTACAAAGAGTTGATGAGATTGTGAACATCATCAGAGGTCTTGGAGAGAACCTTGAAGAGGCTAATATAGTTCAAAAGGTACTAAGTTCTCTATCCATCAAGTTTGATCCAAAAGAATCTAATATAGAAAAAAAACATGATCTTACTTAGTTGAAGATGGATCAATTACATATCACCCTTACTACCTATGAGATGAGAAAGAATGATGGTATACCACTAAAGAAGGAAGACATTTTCAAGACTAAAATAAAGACCAAGAAGAAGTTCTAATGTAATAAAATCAAGGAGGATGAAATTTTTGATATAAATGAGGATGAACTAATTTATTTTATTTCAAGGAAATTCAAAATATGTTCAAGCAAGTATAAGGGTAAATTTCCCCTCAAATGCTTCATTTACGGAGAGGTAGGACATTTTTCTAATAAGTTCCCTCATAATTATAAGAAGGTTGATGATGAATAGCATGATAAAGGTCATGACGATGGTAAGAGATCATTCAAGTCTGATAAAATCAAAAAGAAGGTTTGATAACAAGAAGTTCTTTAAAGATAATAAGAGTATTTACACAAAAGAAGATTGTAGATCATTAGATGAGAGTGAATTTAGTGACTCAGAGTGTGATCATGAAGATGATGGTCCTATTGAAGATGAAACCCTTTTCATGGATGATGAAGGTATTGTCTACTTGGTATGATTTAGCTGATGATGAATATGAGGTGGACTATGAGACTACATTGACAAATGCTCATGAAGAATTGAAGATTGAGAAGAAGATAAATAAAAATATGAAATCTAAACTTAAGGAATTTTAAGAGAAATTTAGTGTGTATGGGGCAAGAATGGATGAAAACATCAAGGGGAAAGAAGATATGGTCATGCATTTCAATTGTCAATTAGAAATCCTATCTATAAGAATAAAAGATAAAGAAGATGAGTTTTTAAGGTATGATTGTAAAAATGATTCATTATAAGTTAAGTAAGAGAATACATCTAGTAAGGTTAAGTCATTTTTGAAATTTTAAAAGATATCAATTGATTTAGACAAATTTTGAATGGTAAAAAGCATGAAAGTGATAAGATTGGTCTTGGATACAAAGAAGAACTAGAGAATGATACTTAAGACAAGATGAAGACTAATGTGAACAAGTAAAATCATACTTTGAAGATAGTTCGTCAGACAAGAAATGAAGACACTGATAAAATGAAGACAAATCATATCAAACAACCAAATGTCATGAGGTATGTAAATTTCAATGGTTACTATTATATTTGTAATCAATTTGGGAATGGAGCTAAAGAATGCAAGAGACATTAAAAATTAATTTGCATGGAACTATGATGAGGGTCATCATTCAAAAGGTAAGAGTAAGGTTGATTTCTTCAAATGTCATGATGTGGGACACTTTGAAAAACATTGTGAAAATAAGGTAAGATAATCTATGTTTCTATCAAGCAATATGGTTTTATACAACTATGAAAAGAGAGGTCACATTACTTTATTCTACAAGCAAAATCCATTAAGTCAAAATAAGTTCAATCAGGTTCCAAGAGTGCAAGGAAAAAGGCAATTTAGCTCATGGAAACCAAAGGTAAGTCATGATGAGTCTATAGGTCTAAGTAATTTGTTTATTATAGTGGAGAATGTTACACAATGAGAAGAGTGTCAAGGGCTCTCATTGTTTGTTCATGTTAAGAATGAATAAACCAAGACAAAGGAGAAGACTAAGGTAAGGGTATGGATCCAATTAAAAATCATGTTGTTTTTGAGAAAGCTTCATGCAAATGACATCAATTATTAGTACTTAGTGATAAGGTATAGAAGATTCTATAGATAAAAAAGGTATGTCATAAATCTATGTTTTCTCTATGTACTATCAATCTAATCATAGAAAAGGAGAATGTTGTAGTGGATGATCACGTTACTTCTCTTAATATTAAGAAGAAGAATAAGAACTATAAGCATCAGATGGCCAAGGAGGAGAAGGAATATGAAGAGTTGTGGGTAGCTCCTGGTTTCACATTATTTGAGGACATTGTGAAATAGGGTGTCTTTATCTATGATTCTTAAGAGGTTACTTTTACTATACTAGAAAGAATTGATGTGGTGTTCTTAAGATGGTCCTAGAAGGCTATAGATGAGTGTTTTCAATTGAATCAGGTATGTCCAAGTGGAACAAATGCTATGGTGATGTCAAAGTGATGCCATAGCTATATATGGTTAGTATGTGGGGTCAAACTAAAGGTTTTAAAGGGGTAAAAGAGGATTTGTGATTTTTAAGATGTTTTTTTCATAGAAAGTTCTTTTGACCTTATTATAGCATGCTCTAGGTGGTTTTATGATCTAAAGGTATATTAAAGTCAAATTAGATATTTTTGTTTACTCTCAATTTTTTGTGTTTATGCTTAAGAGTATGCTGGTCCTAAAATGGGTTATAGGATGTATGGGATCTATCTTATATTTTTCTTTGTGAGTTACATCAGATGTTACTACTTTTGTATGTTCTTTCTTCATTGGTTGCAGTTCTTGGTTGAAGAGAGTGTTGGCATATGGAAAGAGGAAGTTGTCAAGGCAAAGAAGAGGTAGAATCAAGGTAAGGGGAGTTTGTATCATATTTATAATATGGTATTCTCCTGATTGGTAGTATTTTTAGGTCCTAAATATTAGTTGGTTCACAATTTGTGATTCTGTCCAAGGGGGATAAAGTTCTTATTATGAGAGTGCTTAAGGAGAGAGAAGGAAGGTGAGCTATATGATGTGTGTTGACATCAATAACAAAAGGGGAGATCATTGTAGAGTTGTCAATGATGTTATGGTGATGTCATGGAGTTTTTTGAGTGAGTGGATGAGGTGCCTTGATAATCTAAGTGACAATGACAAAGTGTGCAATGTGTTTGTTCTTGTATGCTAGAAGGAGGCTTTATTGATCTTTAGTATTCACATGATTATATATGTTTAGGGATGAGCATGAAGTATTGAGAATATGATATGGTTCCCATAAGAGGTTTTATATTCTTTGAATTTATGTGTACACGAGTATAATTCACTTGGTTCATCATTGTTTTCATCTAGACATTTTGGGTCTATTGGTAGAAAGTTTGAGTAGGTAGTTTGATGATATCATAATTACCATGTGGGAATGAGTTAGGGGGATTAGGTGATATTGTTCTGATCAGATTTGTCCCTATTTTCTATTCATAAAATATCAATTCTAGTGAAGAATCATGACATAAGATATACAAGTGCAAATTTGGGATCTAGGGTATTTTGACAGTGTTTTCCCATACTTAGCCAAATTTGTAATGTGGTAAGAAGATCCAAGTAAGAATTTTGATGGTGGATGTTTCAAGATAATTTTATCATATGGATTTTTTCATTTATATTCCTAGTTTATTTTTTATAACTTTTAGGTCATGTGTTGAAGCACGAAAAAATATATGCATGTTTAAAGTTACCCTTCCAAAATTTTTTTTGACATACTTCTCTATGGAAGAAAAATCTTAGTCAGTATTTTAATGTCATTATATATCACAAGTGTGAGTATTTTAGGAAATATTAACACATGGTTATATTATTCTATGTGAGTAGATCATATGGTCCAAATTTTAGAACATGAACTTGAGTGAAGCAAAAGATATGGAGGTGCAAAGT
>JARHVA010001493.1:275000-377500 GCA_037957365.1 Torreya grandis | reverse complement strand
GTGTGGAAATGTGTGGCCTATCAAAAACATGGAATCTCATTCATGATTTTACATAGTAATTATATCTTATCATGAGTCCATGTCCATTTTCCATTTGCATCCATGATTGAATTGGTAAGATTAATTTGACTTCATCAGATCACAAGTTTATTATCATGGCAATGGAGTATTTTACCAAATGGGTAGAGGTGATTCCACTTAATTATATAAGGGGCCTTTAAATATATAAATTTATTCTCAATAAAATCATTTTCCATTCACCATACCTACCAACATCATTTTAGATAACGGAAAATAATTAAAAAATTAGGAAGTTAAGGCCCTATGTCAAAAACATTACATCACATAAAATTTCTCCTCTCCCTATTATCCTGAGGGAAATGGAAAAGTAGATGCTACCAATAAGACCAATATTAAAATATTCAATAAGATAGTCAATGAATCAATCAAAAATTGGCAAATACAACTGTATCTAGCTTTGTGGTCTTATTGCACAAGTGTTTACACACCTACTGGGGCAAATCCATATGCATTGGTTTATGAGTCATAATTAATTTTTTTGGTAGAAGTCTATCTTCCCTCCATTTGAATCTAAATGAGGGTAATTATGAGTGACCCTAATTATAGGTAAAAAATATAGAATAACTATAACTTCTTGGTGAGAAATTCTAGAAGGCTCTTAATCACCTATGAGAATATCAAAGTAGACTCAAAGGCCAATATCATAAGAAGTCCAATGTATGGAATTTTAATTTGGTGACTTCGTCCTGAAGGAGAATCATAAAAACACCAATGTATAAAGTGATAAGAAGGGGAAGTTTGAAGCTAATTGGTTATGTTTCTATATCATCATTGTCAAGTTTAGATTAGGAGCATATAAATTGGCCACACTTGATGAAGAGGAACTTGATGATGCCATGAACATAATGAATATAAAATTATTCTATAAATAAAAAATATTCATCATCCTCCATCTATGGGACATCCCATATTTACCCCATCCACCCATCAGATCCTTCCACTAGTCCAATAGTTTTAAAAAAATCCATTCAAAGGTGTAAACTAGTTCATTGATGCCTTGGGAAAGTACCATGATGAAAACTAGTTTCCATCATCATGGTAAAATAACCCTGACCCTATTATTAATAGTGGGCATATATAATTTGGTTCTTATACAATAATACATGATAACTACTTTAACTTAAGGGTAAGCATGGCTTGTCCAACACTAGGAATATTTGTTGGAGGGTCCTATGGATTCACTTATTCATATTAGGCATACAATATCCATATGTACCATGATATCCTTATCATTTATATCATGCCTTCCCAAGTATTTTTTGATAAGTGTGTCTCCCTTTTATCCTCAATGTAATATTCCATTTGTTGTCACCCATTATTGTCACAAAGCCTTAAGTCCACAATTTCCCACTAATAATCATCATTATGGAGGGTCACAACATATAAATTTTTCTCATTCAAGTTTCTCAAGCCTAAAATATGATACCAATTCCTAAAGGGTCATCATGACCCCCATTTTGTAACTTGGTTAAAATCCCATCCTAACATGGAAATAATTTTGGGCACCATATATCCTATATATATATATATATATATATATATATATAACCCCTACATCCTCACTATATACAATGTATATAATCATTTTTAATCACTTTTTTACTCATGTAGATATCATGATTAACATTTTTATTCTTGGTCTATGACATCTTTAATTGTCTTGTGTGATTATATGTTTTGTTTTGAATATGCATGCATATATATTAAAGTCTACTTTTTTTTAATTAGTTCTTTTATATAAATTTGTGTATATTTTATCTTGTTAATCTTCATGGGAATGAAGATGGTACAAGTGACCACTAAATGATTATTTGGGAAAGTTAATTTATTAAATTTAATTCCCCATGCATCTATACTCATGTGTCTTAGACTTATCATGTCCTTGGCACATAGCTAAACAATGTAATATTAAAAAGGATTGCATGCATATTAATGGCTTGCAAACTCATTACCCCTCTTATTTTATCAAAAAACCTATCCCTATTTTTATCCTAGCTATTCTCTACCATATCTACCCTTACGCAAATCCTAAACCTATTCCATACCATCACCACCCTACCTCCATGGTACACGAGGATTCCTACTCTAGAAAATGAGGACAAAGCGAACCAATAGGGGCTTAATTATCACTTAGCATATCCACCCCATAGGGAAACTTCTATAACTATTACCACATATGCATAAACCATATCTCATCATAATCATAATCATATGCCAAACATGAGCATCATGAACTATACCATACATCCTTAAACATAAAAAAAAATATGCAATGAAAGTTGTGTCCCATATACACATACATATAACATCATCCATGAAAAATAGATGTCTAAAACATATCTACTTAGTATCACATCATCAATAAAATTCCCAATTTATCCATTTAAATATATAATATGCATCTAATCATACCAAGGAAATCACATCCTATAAATCATTTATCCATCATAGCATATCCATAAACAAAATCCATAACATCTAAGTCTAAACAATACTATGTGTCTCAACAATATATATGAATCACATCATCATCACATAAAACTAAATGCATCCCATATCAACATAAATAACAACAATAGATAAATTACATACATCCATCATCATAAAATATCATTATATATATATATATATATATCAAAATCAAATGTCTAATGTCCACATGGAATCATGTCAAAACATATAATAAAATCACATGAGCCCATAGGGAAAGAATGAGATAATAATAAAAATCCCTTATACATAAAAAACTCATGGATGTGGCTCTAGTGGTCCTAGTGGTCCTTATGTAGGTTGATGGACTGATTGGGATGAATTGGCAAAAAGACATTACACGATGCTCAACTGGTATTATAACCTCAGATAATTTTTGATTGTATTGTGCCTCATGTGTTATCTAAATAATGTTCCCTATCACATCCATTATACCCTACTCCCTCATATATTGGTTGGCCTCATCCCTAGCCCTCTTTGCCACCTCCACCTATCCTTTTAATGTGTAAATACAGGCTTGTATTTATCCAATCTAACCATAAAATCCTAAAATTGATGTCAGTACTCTAGATCTGGGTCTATAAAACAACTATTTATGCTTTGGCAAGGCTAAGCTATTTATCCCACTATACCACCTGCACCTATAAAGCTATAACATGCCTCTAGAGGTTGGATATATATCCTTTCACCTATGATAATAGTTCATCCCTCTATGATACTTAGGCTTATAATGTAGTAACATGCCCCTATATCTAAGCTAATTGATCATCCCTCTAAGCTATCACACTCTAAATTTGGGCTTACATTTGATCTCACTCTCACATGATCCATGTAACCTCTAATAGGCAAGTCTAAAATTTAGTCTATAATTGATCTATCTATGACTACTCATCCTATGATAAGGGGTTTTAGGAAGGACCTACACCACTATTACCACCTTCTTATGTCCTAACCTATACCAATGGCTATATTGGTCCCTATACTTGTACCTATGCTTGGGCCTAAGGCCCCACCTATCCTCCCACCACTGCTTGAGCCCCATACCCTACATTCACATCCATAAAATCATGCCTATTACTTCCATCCTACCCACGTTATGCTAGTACCTACTTCCTCCATCTCAACTAGGCCTAACCCTAAAAATCCCTCCACATAACCCCTTATCAAACCATAATCTGAGGCTATGTCAACTTCATTAGTAACTCAGCCCTCCACCATGTTATAGACACTTTTGTCACACCTTGGCCTAGAATAGGTGTATAAAAATACAACTAAAATATAAAAATGTTATCATAATCAGTGTGGGCATCTACTCTATCCACTGACCTCCCCCATTATGGCCTATTCCACTCACTCTGAGAAAATAAATGCTCTAGTCCTAAAACATCCTAGATGAAGTTGAATTAATTTTACACAAATATAGATGATGTGTCTTTATGTTCAAATCATGTTTCCCTATCAATTAACACTCTATAAGCATATACTAAGTAACTACCTCATCATCCCATCTAAATCTAAGACCTTGATATGACATCCATGTGATATGCTCATGGTGCAAACTATCAAAGAATATATGTAATACCTCATCTCACATATGTGCCCAAATTACACTCATAATAGCATGTACCAACCAAAATCCATTAACTGTTAAAGCTCATGAATTGCTAATGTCCCTAGTGGCCACTAAATAACAATGTTCTCCTAGCTCTAGATTTGTAGAATCAATGAAGGCCCGAATCTAGCCACTCCTCTGTAAGCTCCAAAGTGAATCTATTTATACATATGTGCTAAGACAAATAGCCCCTAGGAAAACACCCAATGATCTTGAACCATATTATCTACAACATATCCTATCCCTAGGAGAAACCACTACCGACTCTTGTTCAGTAGGAGAATGTCAAAAATAAGAGACATCACCAACAACATAAATCTATCAATTGTCCCCTCATGAAATCATATATCAATATCGATACATCTATATTTCATCCTTAGCTTTAAGCTCCTAGCTAATCACTATAAAGTCTAAGCCAAAGTTTGTGACTACCAATATATCAAATCTCCATGCATTAGTAGATGGAAAATCATATACACATCGTTTAGAGTGACCATCACCTCAACTATAACAAAGTGAAAGGTACTGGTCTTTGATTGTTAATTCTCTACCAATGTTATAACTAGGGCTTGATTAATGTATATCATAGGCGTCATCACTACATTGTGTAAGCTAATCAGCTTTAGTACCATAAACTCTATCACTATCTACCTTTGCATCTCATGAAGCACCTCTACTACAATTGTGATGTTATGACCCCTATATCCTCCTGCACTAATCATCACCTACCTATCACCACCTCCATCATCAAATACCTATCCTAACTCATCTATCCTAGATATCCAAGTCCATAACATCCCAAGTTATTTCCTTATCTTTAAATCCTTATCACTAATCTATGCCATCTAAATCACCCTCAAATTTACCTTATTAATCCCTCACCCTAACCTAACCCCTATCTCACTAAAAATACATAAACTATCAATATTAACCTCTAATTAACCTACTAGATCCACTCCCTCCTAGGTATCCCCTAACATCCACATAATCACCTCACTTATCTACCCCATCCTATCCATCTAAATTACCCAACTTACATAGCTAAACTAACTAATCTAACATCCTACATCATCAAAATTAAACCATTCAACCTAACACTTACCTATTTTTCTTAGTCCCAAAAAAATCACTAATTATGAAATACCCTTAGTGGTGGTTTTGATAAAACCATAACTTGATAATAGTCATATTTCAAAATCACTTCTCAATCATGGTATTACAATATTATGATTCCCCTATTACAATATTTCAATACCATAACTGAGGACTTATGGTATTATAATTCCATGGGTTAATCCTTCAAAGCCTTAAATTATGATGACAATATCATGAATGAGGGAAAAACCATTAGTCATGGTATTGTCAATGCAATTTTGACAGTGTTTCTTCTTGCTAAATCCACCAAAAATCCTACTAAAACTAAAAAAATTAGCAAAATTATTGAGCTAGGGACTTTTTACTCACTATAGGTCTAGCATCAACCTCTCTCTAGTTCTCTTGAATCCTCTAGCCATGATGAGAAGTTGAGGGTGGTTGGTCCATGGTTTCACCTTAGAGCTCAAATCAAAATAAAATAAAAGGTGTAAATGACCCACTTTTGACTCTTTCATCCTATATGATCCCCCGTACAACCTTAATAACCCATTACTAACATCACCTATCTCTAATACCATCTAATCACCTAATTATCCTGATCTAATAATTTTTAATCATCTTTTAGCATCATCTAGGGCATGGCATATCCAAACCTTTATCATCCTACATCAAGAACTACATCAGCCTAATGTCTTTTTGGATTATGTAGGAAACACCTAGTCACATTCTTCATACCCAAGGATAGCTCGGCCACCCATTATCCTTCACCATCATACCATCCTCAGACTAATCATTCAATAATCATACATCATTTTTAAACCCAAAATGTTATGAAAAGTAAATCCCTATCATCAATCAATAATTTTTATCTCCTTTATCCATTTTCAAGCCTTCCCTAGTATGTGTCCTTGATATGGAACTAATCACTAGCTTGAACCCTCTCATCTCAATCAATCAAAATACATTATAGATATTGGTTATTTGTCTAAAACCCATAACTTAATATATTTTATCACGTTCACCCTTGGAAAATTTTAATCATCAATATTCATTGGGGCATCCCAAAACCATCTTATTATGATCCTATCCCACCTTAGAATTTCATTTTGAGTGACCATCTGGGATGATTTTTCCTTGCATGCTCCTTCTAAGGGTCATCATACCCTACTAACATCTGACATCATCTAACATCATGGTTTTTATTTGAAATACCATTACTCCACTTATCTTCACTTGTAGTACCCTTTCAAATAAGGGGAAAATATATGCACTAAATTATGCTTACCCCACTAATTATACTATTTTTTACTAATTTAGTTTAATTTCTATATTTACTAACTAAAATAAATAATGGCCTAATAACTTGTATTTCATTCCCATATCCCATAAACCTTTACCCCATCCTAAAAATAATAAATCTTCCCATTAAACCTCTAATAGAGCCTATTACCCATTAACCTACTCCCTAAACCAACTAGCCAATTTAAAATTCATATTTAGTCAACTAATACTCTAGTTACCCTACCACCCTATTCATTCCTACATCCCTAAAAATTGTAACCTCATTAACTCCCATATAATCCCCTCATTATCCCTAAACTAATTAATAAACTTATATAACTAGGGAAGTTCCTTTAAAGTTTTAGAAGTCTCCAAACTAGAGACTTCTAAATAATTTTTAATTTCCCCAAAATTCCCTCCATCATCCTATAAAAATCCATACTTGGGCCATGGCCAAAGTAAATTATAACTCCATCAGTCCATCATGTTATTACTATCTTTAATCCATAGAAGTTATCTAGAACTCATCCAAGTAACTATTAACCTCATCCAACCATTGGAAGCCATTATGAAGACTTAACAAGCAATCAAATATTTCAAAATTTGGACATCAAATAATCCAAATGCAAATCTTAGAGTGGAGTCATAAGGCGGTCAAAATGATGGTGAAAATGATCTTATTATTTTAATTTTCCTCTTTTATCTACTATTATTGGTGTCATTGAGTTTTAAGTTTGTATTATTAAGTTTAGTAATATTTCTTGAATCTAAAATTTGGTGCATAGGTTGAATTAACATTAAATCATAAATCCATAAACACTATTACCTCAAATGAATTTTTATTGAACCTAAAATAAGGAAACACATGAAGCAAATGTTAGAAATATTATAAAAAATCAAAGAAATCTTATGTCTTAACATGCCAATGTAAGCTAAATCAAAACATGATGTTCAATAATTCTCTCTGATCAATTTGAATGGCTAATTTATAACACAATTTGTAAAAATTGAACAAGGGTACTCATATATAAAAAAATAGGGTATGTTGACCTCAAAAATGGTGACTTCTGGGGGAAACATTACAAATTATTAGAATTTAGATACTCTTGGTTTAAAACTAATAACTAGACTATTCAATCCACATGATCATGTACCATTATTAAAATCAATTCATAATTAAAACAAGTCTTAAAAATGTATAATTATGATTGAATACCAAAACTTAGACATGTTATGTGTGTGATTTGATTCATTTATTGATTTCCATGGAATTCAAAGAATAACTTCCAAATTTCATGACCTTAGTCATTAACATAAACATATAACATATTTAGATATTCATTCTGAATCATGATTTATAAAAGGGAAGGCTTGAGAATTTCTCTTATTCTAGACAAACATCTATATCCCAGTTAGAGATACCTTTGAGTCCACTCTAGGCCTTGCTCCACTACCATCTAGGTTGTTGAATCATAACTATCTACTGAGAGAGGGGGGTGAATTAGTAGATCAACTAAAACTAGTTATTTAAATACATTTAATGTAGATTAAAAGATATATTTAGATCAAATAAAATATGCAAAACTCATACACACACAAATACTCATGATAATAGATTTATATGTGGAAAACCCAAAGGGAAAATCCATGGTGAGAATAATTTCTAAAATCTACTATTCTAATCTAGCCTCATAGTTAAAGCCTCACTAACAAACCTCATTATTTACACATTTAAGGGAACCAACCCTAAGGAGACAACAATCCCCAAGTTTAAGAGAACCAACTCTAAGGAAGCACCAAATCCCTAACTGAGCACCTACTTATCTTAACCTCACTAGTTACAATGTTTATGGGAAACAACCCTAAGGAGACACCAATCCATTAACCGAGCACCAACTCATCTTCTCTGATGGCACCAAATAATCAAATCTATGGAGTTAGAACTCTAGATTACAACATTGATGCATAAATGAATCAAACTCTAACTCTCTATTATAAGTCTAACCTATAACTACTCATTCTCCATACATTATCATATAAATAATGGCATGGATTATCATTCAAGGAAGTTTGAAAACTCAAAGTGGACCCACCACCTCCAATGCAATGCCAAAGTGAAGGCCATGAAAAAATTTTAAGACTAGAAAGATTTTGAAACTTTATTTAATATTTCAAATGGAATTTAGTCCAAGGCATTTATTTTCATGAATGAGGATTTTGACAAGCCAATATGGGCTCACCACCTCCCTTTCTACACCAAAAATGAAGACCATGTAATTTTTGAGGATTTGGAATATTTTAAAGACTTTAATTAATATTGTAAAAGGAATTTATTCTTGAGTTAACTCAATGAGGATTCATCCTTCTCTTTCCCATGCCATATTGTGTAGAGTATGTCAATTTTACTATATATGTAGGATTTTGAAGCCATTTTTATGATCCCTCAAGCTGTTATAGAGAGACTATACAAAAAATATAGTTTGAAACATAATTAATAAAGAGAAGTTTGTTTGTAGATCATTTACGGTTGTAGTGTGTGCTTTTGATTATGAAGTTTCATATAAGTATGATAGATATCCAATTTTTTATGTTATTTCCTCACCTACCACTATGATCTCATCCTCTACAAGACACTTGAAGATTCAAGAATAGAAATTATGTTGAATATTGTTAGTCTATAGTGTCTTTGGAGACCTTCATTCACACACCTTCAATTTGAAAACCTTATTTCAAACCTCCATTTAAATTATTGATGTTTAGGATTGATCTGAGAGAGTTTTGTTGAAAAAATAATCAATCATGATCTATGTGTTTACCTTAGTTTCATATTTGATATAGGAAAAATCAATATTCAAATGCATCACCATCATAGATAGGTTTCATTTTCAATTTATTCCTTACTCTTTTAACCCAAACATCAGTAGGTTTAGTAAGTTATACAAAATGATACATGAAAGTAGCTATCCTTAGAAAAATATATCATTTTGGTCTAAGTATAGGTATCCCACAACCTTAGATTATTCTAATATTAGTCTAGATATAAGTCAAACTTGATCAATCTAATCTCTATAGGGTGGTATTTGGGTTGATAATAGTTATGGCATGCATGATGGGACATAAATTAAACCATTGTAGTACAAGTTTGTAGTAAATTCATCTTTAGAGCTAGTTTTTAGTACTCTTGTGGTCCTCATCTTAAGGTAAAAGGAATGTTTGCTCATAATTTTAGTTATCTTCATGATTTTATAGGCTATGACAACATGTAGAGAAGAATTATGTTATTGTTATTCTTACCAACAATTCCATTATGATCCTCATGACCCATATCAATCCTATCACAGTCCATACTAGCCATATGATGAATATAGAAGCTTTATCAATAGTATCAAATCTTATACCAGTCCTATAACAACCCTCATGAATCTTGTTATCTTCTTGACTAGCCTATTAAAGTCCCAAATTAATCCATCTCAAGCTTCAATAAATTTTTTTTTTAATCTATGAGAAAGAGATTATAATAATAGACAATAAGAAATGCTATAGATAGGAAATATCCAAGCATGAAATTTAAATCCTAAGAGCTAATTTGTAGTAGGATAAAGAGGTATGTTCATATTTCATAAGGAAAGGTCACTTAAAGTATAATTTTGATATTATAGACATTGAAGTTATAATAATAAACACTGAAGAGAAGTTAGTGGTTTATGAGAAACCCTAAGGTCATCATAATCAATAGTATGTTCCCACAGAGCTACCCTTTTCTCTTTATGATGAACAAACCAATGTTTATCATATCCCTTAAGATTCAAACCAAGGCTTGTCTAGATTTCTTACCTGGAAGTCTATCCAATAGAGGTCTAAAAAATTTGAAGAAGTTTGTTATGTGAAGTCTAATTTTTAGATTGAATAGATCATATGAGATCCTACATATTCAAGTTTTCAAGGATATATCTCCAGTGATTCAGTCCATGATTTTGATGCTAATCTAGCCAAACAAATTAAACTTGCACATCAACATCTTCACTACTCAATGGTAGCTACAAAGGTAAAATAATAGTAGGTTCCTTATTTCACATCCATGGATACCGCAATTTCAATTCAATAAGTTCTAAACCCAAATTCATGACTTATAATCAAGTACATCAATCCATAGAGAGAGAAGAACAATTAAGCATCATTTATGATGCTTAAGTCAGGAAAGAGATCATTCAACCTCCACTCCTTCCTCCTCAAAATTCCAAGTCCTTTCCTTGATGGAAATCCATTTAAGATAAAGTGTAGTAGAGAGAGGAGGTGAAGATGATCCAAGAGGAGTAGCTCCATGATCAAAATCATGTATCTATCATAAATTTTGTGGACCTTTTTCATCTTATTGAATACTATCAAAGTTCTACCATACCACTTTTAGAGCAAGAAACTCTTCCTTATGAATAAATTTAAGAAGATGCAACCAAAGAGATATAAAATGAAGCTGACTTAAGTGATCAAGAGGAATAAATCATTATTGGGACACCACTTGGAAAGGACAAACATGTTTCCATATTTCATAATGTTAAACAAGATGAGATACAGGCTAAGATACAAGTACAAGAACAAGTGAAAGAAGAAGAAATTTTAGGTATACAACAAGATGTTATTTCTCATAAGTCTTTTAATCACATATCAATTGTCTCACCTCAAGAAGATCCTCAATAAATTGCTAAGTTGACCATTTATGAATGCAAGCCATCTGAAGAGGATAAAAGTCAAGGTAATTATGATTATTTATGGCAATGTCATATGGATATTTGTAAATAATATCAGGCTTTTCAGGGTCTCACACTTCCTATGGAAGAATTTAAAGACCAACTAACTACTGAATCTATCCATTTTAGATCATAGGAAGATAAAATTCATGAAGATGAAAAGAATGAACAAGTGTTGGCTAATCTAATAATTTATATCATTGCTCTATAGTATAAATAAACTGAAGAAACCTTGAATTTCAACATGCCTAAATAGGTATAAGAGGCCAATCATGAAGATATTGACAAGTCACATTTTCATGATGAGTGGAATCAAGGTATTATGGAAGATATATTAGATCATTGGAAACTAATGAATGAGGTAGAGTTAGAATTAATTATGAAATAATGAAGATTATGGAAGGAAGATGATTGGGTCTTGGATCCATATATTCAATCCATGCACCTGATAATGGAAGATAGAGGCATAGATGCATCATCTAGAAGACATGAACATATACTTGCTCCTATATGCAAGAAGATGTAATCATAAGGAATTAATAATGATTCAAGGCTTTATGTTGGACCAAATATTTTTCCATTTGATCATGGAATAAAGCTTGTCAATTTAGGTTAGTTTTTCTAGGTTTATTTATTTTTAATAAGTAAGTAGAACAAGGAGTAGTTTGATTCCCTTTCATTGTGTTTGTCTTGTTTTCCAATTTTCCATAGGTTGCATGTATTTCATTTCTAGTTAATTTCTTTTCCAATTTGTGTTTGTGTCAATTTATTTATTTGTTTCAGTGTCACCAAGTTTTCCCTATTTTTATGTATAGTCTGAGCTTGATATAGTCTAGAGATTATACATTTCCTTGACCAAAAATATATTAAAACATTGAGAGTCACTATAAATGTTTGTAATTTGGCTTGTCAAGGCCAAATTCTAACCCCTATAATTCAAAAGTTTTTCCAGGCCTATCAATAACCCTCATAAGTTGGTTAAACAAGCTTATTTCAGCCTAAGAGAGCATTTTTTGACCTATCAAGAAATATTTCACCTTGAGATTGATATTATGGCATATTATAAGTCCCATTATGATTTTTTTAGATAGGGAGAAGAAATGGATAATTCATTTTCATCCATGTGGAAAAATTTGAATTGTATAGTTCTAGACACCCTTCCAAGCCACCTATTCAGATGTTCATCTATTTCACCACATGAGGATTTTTAAAAATTATAATAAAATTATTTGAGGACCCTTATATACTTATAATTCATAAACAATTTATTTTGTTTTAGGGGCTTTGATTTATTAACAATCTCTAAGAGCTTAGGCAATCTAGAATGCTAGTGAAACCCCATAGGTAAATTTCCTCCAAGTGATATATTCTCATATGTTTTCTTACGGGAATAAAATATTTTAATGGGTTTTATGGGGTAATTATAATACACATTAATCAAAATAACTTTTGATTTTGATTTTTTTGCTTCATGAACCATCAGTAACAAGTTTTAGCTCTAAAACCTTCCAAAACCCTTACAGTGACCAGTTTTGAGAAAAGTGGTTTTTATTGAAATATAAACATCTTGGATAAACTTAAAAAATTTTAAAACATAAATTAAACTCAAATTGTATTATATAAATGTAAATTTTTTGTACGAATTTGTATGGATTCATGTAAAAATCAAGTTTTTAAGATTAAAAATCATGTAAAATGAGTTAAAAGGTAGTCCAATAAAACCCAATTCATGGATGTTGAATATTTATACTTTTTTTTCATCATATAATTTTTATATTTTCAAAAAAATTATCTAAATTTCCCCAACTATCTCCTTCAAAACAACCACTCTATAGGAAAATGGGTCAAAATGGACCTAGTCAATCTTGTTGACTGAATGGCAAGAGTTTCTTCATCAAAATCATCTATGTCATGATGGGAGGAGTTTATGTATATGTAATTTAATATTTTTTATCAGGTTTTTAATTTTTTTTCATGTTATAATGGAGTTTCAAGTGCAATAAGTAGGCTCTTAGGCCTAATTGGCCTAATAGGCCAAATTGGTAGATCAAGCAAGTAAAGAATGGCATTGAATTTGTATCAAGGATTTAAAATGGAGTATCCCACATTGAATATATTTTTATTAAGTGTATATATCATTATAAACTCAATCCAAAAGTTCCACTTCATTCAAGTTGAGTTCAAGTGGAAGTGGACTAGTCTTTAAGTCCACATCACTTTAACTGATTTTTTGACAAGATCATGCATCTCTCATGATTTACATGAAAAGGAGTATCCAAATTCATATTAAAATCACTTAAATATGGATTTATAATCCAAATAATTTCATGTATTATCATGCAAATAATGTTAAAAAATCAAAGTGGGCCCACCACATCCAATTTAATGCCAAAATGAAAGCCATAATTTTTTTTAAGATTTGGAAAATTTTAAACTTTGTTTAATATTGTAAAAGGACCTTAGTATAAGTAATGGAGAGTAATTTAATGAATGAGTATTTTTACAAACTAATATGGACCCACCACCTCCTTTACTAAGCCAAAAATGAAGACCATGTAATGTTTTAGGACTTGAAAGATTTTAAAGACTTTAATTAATTTTTTAAAAGGAATTTTGTCTTGAGTTAACTCAAAGATGACTAAAACTTACATTTTAAATACTAAATTGGCCAAATTATTTCAATTTTACTATATATGTAGGACTTTTAAACCAATTTTTATGATCCCTCATGTTGGTATAAAGAAACTACAAAAATTATAACTTACACTAAAATCAATAAAGAGAAGTTTGTTTATAGATCATTTATGGTTGTAGTGTGTACTTTTGATTGTGAAATTATTTATAAGTGTGATAGATATCCCATTTTTTAGGTATTTTCCTTATCTACCACTATGATTTCATCCTCTATAGGTCACTTAAACTATTAAGGAAAACAATTGTGTTGAAGACTTTTAGTCTACAGTGTCTTTAGAGACCTTCATTCACACACCTTCAATTTTTAGACCTTATTTCAAACCTTCATTTAAATTATTGATGTTTAGGACTGATGTAAGAAAGTTTTGTTGACAAATTAATTTATATTGATCTATGTCTTTTCCCAAGTTTCATATTTTACAAAGGATTAATGAATATTCAGGTGCATCACCATCATAGATAGGTTTCATTTTTAGTTTATTCCTTAATCTTTTCACCCCAACACCATTAGTTTTAGTAAATTTTTAAAAATGATACATCAGTGGAGATAGAATTAGCAAAATCTAGAGGTTTGGTCTGAGTACAGGTATCCCATAACATCAGATCATTCCAATGTGAGTCTAGAAATGAGTCAAACTTGAGTAATATGATTTATATATGGTGTTATCTAAGTTGATAATAATTTCATATTTTTTTCCCTTTCAATGAAAATTTGATTGGGAACTACCCTCCATGGTAGCCACATATGAGACTTATTAGTTAACATGTATCCATTCAAGTCTTTTTCCTAATCTATGCTAAGTAACATCGCATAAGCATCTAGAATGTCCACTACTTGAATATCTACTATTTTTTTCTATATTTGTTCTAAACCAAGCTACATATACACATTAAACAATTCACCAATCACTTTAACTCTTGAATTGTCTAATTGAGTCACTACTATATCAAACTTAATTGGAGTTAAACCGATATTTTTACAAATACCTAATGGTATGATATTTGTAGAGTAACCTGAATCGATCAAAAAATTGTGTAAGGTTTTACCAAAAACACTAATTATTAGTAAGAAAGGTGGAACTTATACTTTATTTTTGTACATCATTACATTAACATTTACATCTTTTTGTGACTTACTAGGTTTTTTGATTAAAGATTCTAGCAACAAGTCTCTTTGTTTAGTTATATGAGTCAACTCATGTAAACTGATATTAGATTTAATATTTTTCATCTCCTCAACTATATTTTATCCACTCTTAGTAGAATAACTAGATGCATCAACATTATTTCTAGTGTTACTTCCCTTTGGAGGTTCTAGATTGTTATCTGCTTTGGGATCAAGAGGAGTATCAATATTGTTTGGTTGAGTAGAAATTTCCATACGTTAATTTTTTATATCTACTCCTAAATAGATAAGTCTTATTTAGATACTATTGGAAAGTATGAATCTCCTCTAGAGCATGTCCAAGTTCATTCTCATCTTGAAAAAGAAATTCAATGGTATCCACCATATAAGTTGTGTCAAAATATTTAGATGACTTTCAAGAACTAGATGTCTCTACAATATTATCTTTTTAGGCATAGCTTCGAATGTATGTAATTCATATTGAAAATATTCAAAATCATTTCAAAATCCTATACAATCTAATTCACCATGATTTGAAGTATTATGAACCTTATAATAATCAACTAAAGCTACATCACAAATTTTCATTTCAAGAATGTTTTTTTTTTTTGTAGATGACTCATTGTTATTGTTATTATTGATATTTTGAAACCTATATGTGGGTATGTTGAATCTTTGATAAGAATAGTTTATGTTAGAATTCTCCCCAGTGTTACCTACTTTTTTTGCAGCTAAAGAAAATTAGTGCTTATTTTTTGAACCATTTTTAATATGGAGTTATTTTCATTTTTAGGTGCCTCTAAATTATGAAACTATGTGATAATACAAGTTGTTGGAACCATAGTTCTTTGATCATGTAGATGAGATCCACTTGTAGTGTTAATTAATAATCTTGGGTTTTGACTAGGATGAACATGGCCAAAGGCAATTGGTTTAAAACTAGAGTTCGATTTAAAGTAGACATGTTTTTATTAGAATTTGGGATGAAAATTATCATGGTAAAATTAGGATTGAAATTAGGAATAGCGTATGATAATTGAACCTATGGTTGTATTTGATCATTAATTGTCATAGCTTTAGTATAGGCCAAATTTAATGTTTCTACAACCGTAATAGATCTTTTCAAAAACACAAAAAGTCAATGGATCTAAAGAATACTTATAAATATCTAAATCTAAAGCTTCAATAGGCCTATATGGAGCTATAGTTCTGATAAACATCTTTTTAAACCTAGCATTAAAATATCTAATGGTTTCATTTGAATATCTCCTCACAATAGTGAATTGTTGACAAAGGACACAAGGATTGATGATATTTTCAAACTGATCAATGAAATAATTTTTGAAATCATTCTAATTGACAAAGTAATTTTCAACAAGGTTAAGAAACTAGTCACATGCTACATTTCTAAATGTAAAAGGAAACAATCTACAAGTAACATCTTCTTGAACAACATTCAATAATATTAAGTCATCATTAAAGGACTTGATATGTTCTTAAACAATAACAACACCTATAGGACTAAAAGAAGGCAAATATGTTGTAGGATTTCTATGTGAATCATGTACCTAACCAGGAAAATTGATAGAATGTCCACCTAACCAACCATACCTTGATGAGGATTTAATGTAGGATCAACATGAATAGGTGAAGTAGGTTGAGATTTATAAACCTGACACTTATCTTTATCTACTTTTTCTTTCCTATGAATTTCCAAAGAAAGAAGCGGTAGCCTTGTCTCAGACCTTGACCTAGTCCTTATTATTAGAAGTTCTAGCTTGTAAAATCTAAATCCTATTTAAATTATGATGGAAAAACCTTATATTTTCAAAGATAAATGATTATATTTGAACATAAAGAAAATTTTGCATAAATTCATACAAATGTTTTCAAATAACAACTATCCTTACCTATATTATCTTAAAGATACTTCCAAACTTGTTAATATCAATGATCATTACACTTTTAGGCTCAAATAAACCAAAAGTTTTAAATAATTTACCAATCTTTGTACAAAATTTCTATCACTAACCTCAATCATGTTAGATTTATAAATCTTAATCTAAGTTTTCAAAAATTACTCATAAGTCTTCAATGAATATCTATCTCTAGCTAAATAATCCTAAAGACTAGTCTAAAACCATGAATATTAGTGGGATTTACACAATTAAGCTAATAAAAACACCATTATGTAAATAATCCACTGATCTTTGAATAAAAATAACTAAAATTAGCTAAGAATACTTCAAATTCATAAAGCTTTAGCTTAATGCCCTCCTTCTAGCACAAATGAAATGTTCTTGTTAATACATGTAAGTGTATCTTAGGGTTTGCATAGTGTTTAAAACACTTCTCATTTATAGATTCAAATAATCTATTGCATGATTTGCTAGTTGTAGTCTTCTTATGTTATATGGTGTAGAAGACAAGCTATATAACTATTTCACAAAATGAAAATGTAAATAGTTATTGGGAGGAATTGTGGACTTAAATCTTGTTTGTGAAATATAAAATTAATCTAAACTAAATCTAATGAACAATTATCAAAACCTAAAGTCTAAAACCTAATCTAGCATGAATATTTATAATGAAGGATTAAAATATAATTTTTTGATCAAAAGAAAGAGAAAATAGGTAGGGTGGGATAAAAATAATGATATTTCTGATCTTTAGTAAAAACATCTATATGAAGCTTAAATTTCATCAAAGACATTCAATTAAAATATAATTTGACATGAAATTACCAAAAACACAAATACTATGATATACTAGGCAAATGTCTAAAGATATTTGAAATAATGCAAATAAGAAATCATATTCAATTTAAAGATTTAATTTCATAAGAAAATCACATTTTCACATCTTAAATGAAATAAAGGAAAATGAAACAAATCTAAAATATTATAGCCAACCTAGCATAATCTCAAGTTAACAACTCTATATTACATATGTACATCTAGAATTCATAGAAGCAATTCAAATCTGAACATCCAACTAGGTACTTGAGGAATCATCCATAATAAAAAAAACAAAACAAATATGAGACAATCTTTAAATAATTCCTTTTCTTGCATTACCTATGCCAAATTTACATAATAGTTTTTATTCTAAAATGTCCTCCTCTTTATAGTGACAATACCCCTTATATAGGCAACTTACGAGGTATGTCGGTCAGTCATATCAAATAAGATATATACAAGTGTCAATGATAGGATTCCATTAAAAAACATTCTAAAATCAGTGAAAGTTATCAAATATGAATAATCTATAAGACATGTGTTATAAATTGCACATGATTTTACAAAATAGAACATTCATTCAAAATGATTTAAATAGTTTTTATATAAAAGAATATACCATGTCAATTTAATTGACTTTGGGATTCCCTTGAATTCATAGCCTATTTTTTTACTCTAGGATATTCATGGATTTTTCATGTTTCTCACCAATTAAATTGAGGTTGATAAATGGCTCCATTAATAGTTCCTCTTCTTTCCCTACCAATTATTTAAAGTTTTCATTAGATTTGTTTAAGGCTTCCTTAATACTTCTAGCTTTGCTAATATTCTCTTTTACTAACAAGATCATGACTAAGATGTGTTTATTATCTTCCCCTATAGTTACATGGATTTTATTTTTTACCTCTTAGACTAACTGAATAACCCCATGTTTAAACTCTTCATTAGTTATCAAACTTACAAGTCTAAGGATGGTTGGATCCTTGATCAAGCTCCCTAGTACTTGCACCATTCTATTCTCTTATTATTTGAATTTATTTAAAAGTCCTTCCATTTCTTTGGACCAATTATTCATGTCTTTGAGCTTACCCATCATGATAATCATGGCCATGTTATTGTGTGATGGGTTAATTTTTTTGAACTCAAGTATCTAGCCTTTTATCAATAACTTGACCAATTCCTTTATTTTCTTATTTGAATCTTGCATTGACTAACTTGGTTCATAGCCCTAGTATTTTTTTTGTTCACCATGTCTATTTTAGACTTGATTGACTTCAAATAACTAAATGTGTAATAAATTTAGGCTTAAAATCTATTAATAGTGTTCCTTAGAATGGATAGAATGGACTATTCTTCTAGATTCTTCTTCTCCTACTTTAGGCCTTTGATTGAAGCTTGCAACCTTTATGCCTAAGATTATGCTAAGTCCAGAACATCCACTTAAAAAATATTGCCTCCCCTATTTTTTTCCTTTCTTCTAAGTTAAATGAGTCAAAGGTATAAAGTTTGGATGCACAACCTCTTCACCACCTTCCATTACCACTATCTCAGTAACCCTTTGCAAACCTATAGTATCTGGATCATATCTAACCCAAACTAAAGATTGACCCATATGTTTACTTGACACTCCTATCTATATTTCAAATGACTAACTTGGAGTAGATGATCTTTTTCCTCTTCCTCTTGCAAATTTAGGATCCATGGCTTCAACTCTTGTTACATATGGATGTTAGTAGACTTTACTAGTGACCATGGATGGCATGCAATAGGAATTTCTCTAAATTTTGTTCATAAATAAACCATTAAAGTATAGGTGGTCCATATATTATGTTATCCTCATTGAATAAGTTAAAATTCTCCAATGGTGGACTGATGGACACTTAAGGTTTTTTAGCTTTTGAGACAATGGTAGTCTCAACTTTCCTCTTGGGAGTGTCAATAACTACTAAGTCTAGTGACTTCTCCTTTCCCTTATCCTATTTAGTTTCCTCAACACTTACCTTTTCTACATCTTAATCTATTTCATATGTCATATATAACATCCTTAATGTATCTTTAATAGACTCATGAGGATCTAGAGCTATCATATGCACCTCTTATTGAGGCAACTCTTACTCTAATGTTCTAAAAGATTAAGGAGCTAATGAACTACAAGAAATTTCACCTAGCCTCATTTATTGTAGTCTATGATCTATTTGTACTTTTAGTGTTGGAAGCCTAAAATAACCAACATCTAATAGATGATATTACATGGGGCTTAACTACCATCTATCCTCCATCATTTGATCTTTATTCAATCTGGACTTAGGATTTAAATTGTGCTCTTTTAGCCTTTTGGTGACTTCAAAGTAAGAGGAAGATTTAGTGTATATATAATAAAATGTACTGTGATCATGATCATAAGGCAAAACCAAAATACCATTGATCCTCAAATGTTCCTTTACTCTCCCATATGGATCCTATTGTCTATGATCATCAATTTGTAGGTTGAAGGAAAGTTTATGCTTTAAATCAGCCTTAATGTGATCCCACTATTTGAAAATGGTATTTAATATTATCATGGGAAAAAATATGTATAAGTCACTTCCAATTAGTTTTACATATCCCATATATCCCATTGAAGAAATGATATGCAACTACTTATTATACCAATTTGTTAGGTACATGAACTGGCAATTTGAGGGTAGCACTTTGGGTTCGTTCAATTCAAATAATTGTACAATCATGATAAATCCATGTCTCCTATTTCTTAAATAGACTTATTTATTAAAGGAATCAACCTAATCATAGGAAAACCACCTATATATTGACTCAATTTAGGTTAGATATAGTCAAAAATGAACTAGATATGGTCTCTATACTTATAGATGTGTAATTTGGATTAGTACTGAGACATAATCTAGGTACCATTAGGAGACCATTCTCTTTGATTATGGATCTTGGTGGTAGCACATAAGGCATATAACAGATAGGAAACCATTTAAAATCCATTCATATTCTTATTCTTTCTCCCATATATCTATCTTCTTAGGGAAATACTGATGATTTCACCTAATGGAGGAACCAACACTTATTCAATGATGAAGTATACTATAAGAACCCATATTGGTTCTACATGTGTTTTATGTGCACATCCATAAAACTTTTTCAACATGGTCATGACCATCCTAACTCTAGGTCTAAATTGACTCATAGGGATGCTCTTTATAGGATCCATAATGACTTGGTTACCTACTTATAATCACTTAGATAGTATGTCCATCATGGTGTATTTCTTAGCCCATGAATTAATGAAGGTTAGGTCAATCTAGGGATTATGTAGTTTATAATAAGAATAAAATACAACAAGAGAGATATATGTTATTTTTTTTAGAATATGTTCATAAATAATCATAACCTTGTCAATTTTATTATCTTTGAAAATTGGACCAAAGATATCAATACAGTGTAGTACCTATCGTTTAGCAGTAGTATAATGTAATCTAATCATGTGAATGGATATAATATCATAATAGAGTCTCTTTACTAGGAGTATATTTTCTTCTTCCTTGGTTTTAACTCCCCGACTCTCAATTGTCTAGAATAGCTTTTAGAAATTATTGTCTCTAGTGTTTAAAGAAGCAACTACAAATTTTGTGTCCTTGAACACTTGACCCTCTATTTTTGTTGATAGATATAGTTAAATTTCTTGCATATAAATATGTACATAGGTCACCATTGATATAATCCTAATTGAATTATCCTTTTTTAAATGATAATTCAACTCTCTTGGCTCAACACAATGAATCTAGGGACAATTTAGGGATTTTTGTACATTCTAAGGATTTTTATAGGTTTAGATAGAGATCCAATGGTGGAAATAAAGTTTGAAGTATGTGCTTTGGTGATAGAGATCATATCTAGATCTCATATTTATACCTTCCACATGCTTACATCCATAAGATCTTCCAATATGACATGTTCTACCTATGTGGCATTGCCTTGTCATGATGCTTATTTATTTTTTAAATGTGACTATTATCATTTTTAGATAGGTGCCATCATCTCATGCCTCCTAAAGCTTGATCAAATTCACACCATTGATATTCATCTATATTTATTGAATGTGCACCATCTATCTTTGATTTTTGTGGTCAAACACATGCCATTAATCTCCTCGAGAGTCTTTTGGCCTTGACTTTCACTGTGCTTATTGATTTTTGATCTAAGTTTATGAGATTGTGCCACTTGGTAGAATTGTGTGCTTTAAGTATACCTTGAAAATAGTCTCCATAATTTTAATGTTGTTGAGCCATGTGGAATCCCTTCATGCAATATGGTTTTTTTGAATTCTTGACTTGCTTTGTATAATTGATCTTCATCCACAAGACTGAATACATACCATTAATCTTTATCAAAGTGATTAAATGTGCATCATTGATCTACTAAATGCATGATAAAATATTAAACATTGATATATTATTTATACATCTTATTAAGCATAGGCCATTTATCTACTTGATCATTTACCATGATTTTGACACTTGTCACCATAACATTTCCTCTAAGTATCTTTTTACATTTTGATTTCATGTTCACCATCAATATCCATTTGCTTGATTGAACACATACCATATATATTCGATCTTGACTTACTGACTCAAGCCTTTAATGCATATCATCGATCAATATTTATATGTAGGAACATGCACAATCAATCTTTGATCTAGTGGAGCTTTGACTTATTGACTTGGGATATCATTTGTGTATCATTGATCTTGGATCTAATCAAGAAAAATTTTGACACTTGTCATCCTCATGTTTAATTAATACATGAGAACAATAAAACCAAAGGATAAACGTTCAAGATACATAAAGACATAGGATAAATTTTAGACTAAAGTTTTAATGAATTAATAAACTCAATTAAAACTTAGGTTAAAATTAAGTTGAGGCTAAAATAGAATAAAGTAACCTGTCTAAAATATGAACCCATCATAACAAGAACTTAGGATAAAATAATTTAGACTAAGTTTTTAACATTATTTAATCATGGATTTAATTAATCGACTAAATACCAAATGTTAATAAAAAAGGGTCAAATTAACATTAAAACATATAGACATGAACATTGTTTACTCAAATCAAGGTTGATTGAGTTTGCAACAAGGAAACACATGAATCAAATGTTAGAAAAATTAGATAAAATCAAATAAATATTATAAATCAAAACATGATGTTTAATAATGCACTATGATCAAATTGAATGGCTAATTTATAGCACAATTTACAAAAATTGAACAAGGGTCCTCATTTTTTAGAAATGGGGGTATATTGACCTCAATAGTTTGGCATTAGGAAATGTGACAATGTTATGGATGATAAAATCAAGGTTGATACCAATAATATCACAATAAGACCAAGCTAATGCTTCATTAAGATCTACTAGAAATGTAGTGAAATCTTAGTGCTCCTGATGATCTAAAGATTTGTTGACCTTAACAATTTATAGAGTCCCATGAGATCCTATGTTAATGCCAATGATAGCTTCATTTAATAAACTAGAGTTTTTATAGGGAAGATAATTATATATATGGGATTTATTCATCCCTAAATTAGTTAATATTAGCTCATCATCCTAGTACTAAAGAATAGGGATGATGAGAAAATCCTGCCCTATCATGTTTGGGTGGGAGAGAGGAATGGTTTTGATTTCCCCATTAATGTGATAGATAATAGGTTCCATAGTGATAGTATTGACTAAATAATTATGGAGGAATGTATATAACCTCATCTATCTCAAAAGGGGTTTTGGATGGTGAGGATGGCGTATCCTCTTCAAGGATAGGTAGAAGAATGGTTTCTGAGATGGTTTTGGGATTTTTTCAAAAACCTAAGCCATTATTTTTATGGGAATTCTTAAAATACAATAACACAACCTCGTGTGGCCCTTTTTTGTAGCATCTTATGCCAAATCCATTTTAATCACACTATTATAGGTATGTTTATGTAAAGTGGGGTTTATCTAGGAAAGAGAAGTTTGAGGTGAATAGTTTGTCATAGGCTCAGCTATAGGACCTTAAGAAGGCTGATCAATACCCATGTAGATTAGATGAGTGCAAAGGAAATGTGGATCTAATGGAATTAGTTACACTATATTAGGATAATATATATGTTATTTATTAGGAAAACCATATTCTTGGGGAGTGGGAAGAGTGTTGAGCATCGATAACTGATATTCTCCCATCGATAGTTATTGAAACATAAAATGAAGTGAATCCTTGATAGAAATTATTGATGTAGGTATTGTTTTACTAAATTATGCTTCATTATAAGATGATGGGATCATGTTTTTTAATGTAATTAAGATTTCATTTGGTTAAAATTTAAGGTTTCAAGTTTTAAATGGATGGGGATCAGTTGAGATACTATGGACCTTACCTTCATGTTCAAATTTAAGACATCAGTCTAAGGTGGAGGTGACACAATGCATAGGGAATATCCAAGGACATATTAATTAGATATTATATTTAAAATCCCTTTCTATTACATAAAATAACTCAAGGATGGTATGTACACCTACTTGGATGAGAATGACAATCATTCCTAACCCAGGGGCCATAGTATCATTAAATGCTTATAAGATGACTAGAGATTGAGCTACAATAGTTTCAAGTAAATTTAGTTACATAAAATCATGAGATGAGATAATATTTATGATTTATCCATATAAATAATTAGTCATTTGATTTTGGTTTCATTGATTTGGGTAGTGAAAAATAATGGTAGATCTTAGACATCAAGATGTAATGGTGAAATTTTAGAATAATGGAATGTTATGTATGATGACTTTTGAAGTGATGCAATAAAAGATGATATAGCTTGGGGTTCATCTAATTGTATCTCATTGGCTTACAAGGATTCTATGATAACCTCATGATGATGAGGAGAGTTTTGGACAAGTTCATATAAAGACATTGATCAAGAGTTAATGAAGCTATTTTAGGATGGATTAATGTATCAATTATGAAGCATTATTATTTTTTTCTTTGCATAAAATATAAATTTTAGGTTTTGGTATGAGAATTGTAAGACTATTTGTGGTAGAATTAAGAGCTTTTATAACAGTCACTTTGGATTTTGGGTCTTATGATTCTGGGTTTGGGATTATGTCACTATGTGAATCACATCTATTTGAAACAATGGTGGATTTGTCATGTGTTCAAACTCATCCAAATATAGAGGGTTTATTAGGAGTTGATATTTAAGTCTATTATATACTTTATCTTCCTTTAAAACTTCTTCTGATCCTCTTGGTAATTTATTAGTTCCTAAGGTGGATGTGACCCTATTAGTTTAATTATGGGGATAGTCCTGACCAAATTATTTCATTAAAAGATCATATTTTCCAATAAGTTTCATACCAAAAATTTTAGTGCATTAAAAATTTTATTATCATGTCCCACTATTCAATGATATCCACATTTATTAATTTCCCAATACCGTACCAATTTTTAAATATGGGGGTTAATAGGTATTATGGGTGGTAGTGTGATAAGGGGATTTTGAAGAAGTTGATCAAAAATCTTAGAGTAAGACCCCCTTAATGGATCCTAGTTGGGTTTTTTGACCTTTTTATTCATTAGCATGGGTTTTATATTTTATTTCAAGTCTTGATCCTTCATACTAGTTGTTTAAATATACCTAACATTAGGTACTTTGTGTTTGGGATAAGACTTTACACCTAGGCCTCATGGGTAGTAAGGATTTAGAGGATTATGAATTAGAATTATTACAATGGGAAGATCCATTTATAATGGTATATTATATTTATAATAGGGTTCTAAAATGGTGGTTTTTAGTCTTTATAAATGATGAGTTCCCACTATGGATTCTCTAGTTTGAAAAGATGGCAGAGGCATCTTTCCTTTTTGAATATGATCGGGAGTAGTAGGGATATTTTCTTTAGGGAGTTCAATCCTTATGGGATAGTTTTGAAATGATTTTACTCATGATTCCTTGACGTTTTTGTTTCTAACTCCTAACTCCTTCCCCTAATTCCTCTCTTTAAAATATTTGGCTCTTCTCAAACTATGAGGGGAGCTATTATTAGGTTTGATTGAGGTAACATAACAATAGTCTTAAATGGGAGTAAGCTAGAAGGGATGGGTATGTTACATGATGGTGATGTAGTGATAAAAGGAATGCTATGCATATATTTTGGGATGTATAAATAAGCATCTTCCTTGACATCTATCTCATCCTTTTTTTTAGTGGATTATCTTGAATGGGTCTAGGTAATTTTTCCTCGAGAGGATCCCAAATAATAAGATCCAAAAATCCTAGGTGAGTCTTGGGGATAGCTTTAAATGATTTAGATAGTTTGAAATCATCTCTTATAAGGATATATATGATTTTAATTATCATTAAAGATGATTCAAAATAACTACCATATTCTTTAGGAATAATTTTATCATAGATCATACTTATAACATAAGTCTCATGGTCCAAGGTGCATCTTGAATTAGCTTGTACAAAATTAGATGTAGAGGCATGTTTGGGGGATGGATGCCTAAAGATGTATATGGATTTATTAAGGTGAGTGTTAGGGTTATCTAATTGTAACTCTATTTAGTTAATAAGGTTTTGTACTAGACCTTTGAAGTATCGATGCCTATTGATTTCATGACCTAGTAGACGATGGTAATTTTAAAATTAATTTTCTTTGAACCAACTAAGCTTAGGGTCAGATTCATTAAGAGGTATAACCAAAGTAAGTTTGATGATAGATGATTTTAATATATTATCTAAAATAGAAGTGTAAGATTCTCCTAAGGGTGTCTGCTACTATAGAGGAGAATGTGTTAATGGTTTCTATGATTTTGCTTGGGAGGTAGAGGCTTTGGATTATCTTTTTATTTATGGGGGTGCTAAGTTTTGGTCCACAAAATTAGTAGTTCCTTTGGTTTTGTTATTGTTAGTTCCTTTAGAGGGATAAGGTTTGAAGTTTTTATTACATAAATTTATCTTCACTTCTTCTAAATCTTAGATTTCTAGTTTATGGGATTTAAAAAAGGCCTCGTCAAATTTTTTGAAGGATTGGACTTGTAATGTTGATGAGATATGTTTATCACATAATCTCATAAATAATTCAACTAGTTCTGGTTGAGGAACGAAAAAAGTAAGTTTGTTTATAATAATCTTCCATCTAGCCACAAAATCAATGAAAAATTTGTCATCAAATTATCTAATGGCATAGAGGTTAGTTATGGTCAATTTTATTGAGATGTTGATGGAAAAGTGATCTAAAATGATTTGGGCTAGTTGCCCAAAAGAGAATAGGTAATTTTGAGGGATAGAACTATACTTGTCTAAAGCTAGTACATATAGTGACATGAGAAATGTTCTTAAGATAAGAACATTATCATAGGCTATAAGTTAACAAGCATTTATAAACACTTGAACATGTTATTGAAGATCTTCATTTTTTTTGAAATTTCAAAAAAATTAGAAGCTCCCATTATGAGGGGTAAGGTCTAATAGAGACAGTTGGATTAATGGGTTCATTTCAAATTTGCTCAAAGTGAGCATATTTTTCTACCTAGAGGTAGACGCTTCCATATTTTCCATCCTATTCATAAGGAAGTTCATAAGGTCATGTTAGGTATTATATTTGGGGATACCCATTAAGATATTCTATTATAAATGTTGATAGGTATGAAATGAAATGGAAATGGTTGTGACAAAGGGTAACCAATTGAAGTGGTCACAATTAGTTAGCATGTCACTACATACTAAGGGTATTATAAGGGTATATAAATAGATCCAAGGGCTTGAGAGGAACATATGTAATGAGTAGTAAATGGGATATACTACTGAGGAGTTTGACTCAAAGGAACTTGTTGTAAATGTTGAGTTTGGGGATTTGAAGCTATGTTAATTTAGAAGGGTGGGAGAGTTATAAGGATTGAAATCACTAGATTTAGAAGTGTCATAGTAGGAGGTGGAGTAAATTTAGGTTGGGTGTGGTAATATTTTGGGCTTGGGTACTAGTTGGGGATATACCACTAGATGTTACTGGATGTGGATTATTTAAAGGTTGCATAGTGTTAGTATTAGAACCTATTGGGGGAGGGTTGTTGAAAGAGGAAAACATGGATATAATAAACCCTTCAAGTCCCTCCAATGTCATGCCAAAAACATTTCAATAAGACTGTGTACAAGGATAAATTAGAATATGGATGGCTCAAGTGCTAAGGTAATGGTAAATAGAAATTGGATTACTATCTAATGTGGTGGTGAATTCAAGATCTCTGTGAGTATAAAATTTGGGAATACCTTCCCCCATAGACTCAAGAGAGGTAGGAGGAATCAAGGTGTTTTCCATAAATGAGGATGAGGTTAGGGTTTTGGTTTGATTTAGTAATTATTATCACATTAAAACCATGTAGTACTGAAGAAAAAAAACACACAATAGTCTTTTTGATTATCTCATTTTTATGGAAACAAGCACACACACTACAAAATGTACTTAAGAGATTTAAAGTTTTTAATAAATTAAATTTAGAGTGTGATAAGGAAAAATATCATGAGGGTATTAAGAAATGGTAATCTAAAGATGGTTTCAAGTTTTTGTTTAAGGATGGGAACCTATATATACATAAAGGTATCTTGAGGCCCAATTCCATGTTATAAGAATATATGTGGCTTGATATTGGGGCCTACCCCCTCACCTCACACACCGTAACAATAAGGGTGTCATGTCTTAGCCTTTATACTTATTACCAAATATTTTATACTGAACTGGTACATTGAGTTAGTTTTCCCCTTGGTGATGAAATCCAAGTGGGTCTACCTTAGGTAGGAGAATGTCTCAAATGCTTATTTTAAGATTATATGGTTTTGGATGTGTGTGAGGAGGTGTGATGTATTGATCCACCTAGATTATCTTATGTGAAATAAATTATTATGCAAAGGATAAATGTAATTATTTTCAAAAATTTAAAAAGAAAAGTAAGAATATTTGGATTTTTTTGTATGAAGACAAATAATCAAGAAAAGAGGCAACAAATGAATAATTTCACAATGAAATATATCAAGAACAATGAGACCTTAGGGGTCCCATCATGAATTCTATAATGTAATAGATGTTTTTATATTTTATATTTTTAATTTAATTATCTACTAAAAACTTAAATAAATGCAAGGTTTATGAGGAATACTTGGAGATAAGAATATGGCTATTCACTATTTGAATCCAGTGAATGCAGGATCTTCCTTTTGGCTTGGAAGAATAACTTGCACATAATGAAACAACTTTGACAAATTTTATTGATAAATAGATAAGTGAGCTATTAGGAACTAGTCCAAGGAAGTTATGAACATCGTCAAGTGGATGTTAGCTCTCTATTTTCATAATTAAGTGGATAATTAAAATTAAAATTAAAATTAAAAAATAACAAAAATTAATGTGGATGTGATAAAAAATGATTAAGAATTAATCTTCATTTAAAATATCAATATAAGTATTCACATCTTCTTATATAGCATATAATTAGTCATAAGTGGATTCAACTAAAGGAGAATAGACAATGGCACAAATTACTAACTCAAAAGTGATGACAATCTAGTTAGTGAAGAAAGGTTGACAGATGATGCATAGATCAGTGATATTAATTACTTCATTTGAAATTCTAGGTAAAGTCATCTATAGATAAATTCCAAGTTTAGAAAGGTAGAAGATCAAATCAGACTACATCTAAGATAGAGTTTTATGGCTAAATGGATTGAATTTTAAAACAAAATGTAGCAATAAATGTTGATCCTATAGAATCAATGTCGATTCAGATGAATCAACATTGATTCTATTGAATCTACAAAAGGATATAAAAAGAGAGATAAAGGATGACTAAGGATAATAAAAAAGGATATTAGGGATATTTGCTATGTTTTGATAGTGGAATGAGAAGGAAAAGATAGAATGAAATAAGAGTAAAATATTTAATACAAATCACTTACCTTGACATAGATGTAGGTAGAGTGTGTTCTTTTTGTAAGTGCAAGTGATCTCCCTAGTTTGTGATGACTGTTTTGGTCTAAGTATAGCATAAATTTTTCAACTTGGAGCTAACTTTTGCCTTTGATTCATTGAGGAAATCTTAACAATGCTTTGAGATTAAAAATTTGTGGGGGCCAAACCATAGAGTCTCCTATGTATATATAGATCAATTTTGATTGAGAAGATTGGCACTGATTATGAGATAATCACTACCGATTCTCCCTATTTGGAAAATGTTTGCTCTGATTAGTTTTTGGTTTATTCCAACTATGGATTATTTTGGGATAAAATAATGGGTTTGTTACCAATGTATTTATATGAGGGTAAATTGTTGGAGGGTTAATATTTATGGGTTGTAATTTATATTTTGGTGGTTAAAAAGGTAAAATGATAACTTTAAAAACAAATTATCGAGAATCCTATGGTAAATAGTTTAAATTTTAGGATAAGAGTATTTAAGATGAAATAAAAATAATAAATGCCTATAACATGAAAAATTTATATAGGATTTATGAAATCATAATGTCTATAAGGAATTATTAACAAGAAGGCCCACTTTCCTTTCAAATATAATAGTTTATCATAAGTATATATGTTTTGTTATGATAGAATATCAAAATAGTTATGATAGGGATTATAAAAAAAATTGTTCTCAGAACTATTTCATATCAAGAGTTAAGCATCCCCCTTATCAAGTGTTCTTAGGACAATTTTATTCATAATGATAATTAACTCTATATTTAAGTTAGACACCCCTAATAGTGTCTCTTCTTGAATACATCCATCATACCTTACACAATCTTAAATTCATAGTTTTACATGTGGGACATGTGTTTGAGTATCATTCCTCTTATAGTAATCCCAAAGGTGGTTCCTAATTCTATGTATATGATGAGACTTTAAAGGTTACCTGACCTACCCATCCCTTCTATAGGGTGGTGAATATCCTTTTCTTAATCATATAAATTTGGGGAATCATTAAATCTATCAAAACCATCACTTATTCTAGTGTCTCAAAAATTTATACATGGATTTTAGGTAGACACATTATTCTAGAATCATGGTGAGGCCCACATGTAGCATTTTTAATTCAATTTTCTTGTGGTATATCATCTAAATAAATTAAATTTTAATAAATTAAACATGTATCATACACCATATCCATTTTACATACGTCATAATTAATTCATAGTTAGAAAGTTGATGAACTAGTAGAAAAACATTACCAGATCTCCTAAAGATTAACCTGGTGCTTTGATACCAAAATGTCAAGCCCATTTTTTCCATAAAAAAGATAGGAAAAATTCAATATTATAACCAATAAATCAATAAGGACATGGTTCATTTTCAGAATCCATTCAAATGCTAGCATAATCTTATAAATTCTATAATGTGTTTGGTATTAATGCAACTTAAATCATTTGACATCACACTTTGATTCATTCACAAAAACTCACCCAAATGTTTTTTTATCATAATTGACATCGAGTCAACTATAAAATTTGACCCATGTCATCATAGAAAAAGTAGGGAACCACATGGTATATTTAAGTCTACTCATTTTTATGTTACTATGCACTATGGATGCACCACATTTCATAATCATAGGCCACCATGTCCATAATGAAATGAATGTCTCCTAGGCCTATGATTTTTAGCATGTAGCCATGTGGCAACATCTCTAACTTTGAAGCCTTTGGTAATATTGGGGATTAAAACTTGAGTTAAACCTACCCCAAGGTTTTAAGCTCTGAGAGATGGCCATGTAGCTACTCCTCCGACATCCCAAGCCAAAGAACCCTTGGGGATTAAAATTTAAAATGTTTAACTCTTTTTGAATCTATGTTCTCATAGTGTTTCTCAAAGGGATTTAGGGAATTAATGTGAAATATTTTTCTCTAACCCTCCTACTATAAATATGATTCCTAATGACTCAATAAAAAAACCAAAATTGATTAAGGAAAAAATCCAAATCAAATACTAAGGAAAAATAAATTAAGGAAAAAACATAGGCCTTCAAACTCATTATCCACAATAACATATCCATGTTTGTGGGTCACCAAGATTATGCCCCATGACATCATCTAGATCCTATGCTATCCCAAAGGTAAGGACCTTAGAACATCTATCTCCAAAACCATGGGCTGTTAGGATGATGTTACATGGTAGCATCATGTTCGTTTGTAGGCCTAGAAACACTACTCCTTATGCTATATTTTATGGGATTACAAGATGCCATGATGATACCATGTGGTAGTATTCTACTATTATAATTATTCATATGCAATGATAATTATACATCCATCCTTGAAACCATGGGTCATTGGGATGATGCCACATGGTGGAATCATACTTCTCCACTATCCTAGAAACATTCTTACATTGGACCAAGATGATGTCACTACTAGGTGAGCAGGATGACAACACATGGCTTCTTAGAACCACACATAAAATTTAATGAAAGTGGATAACAAAAAATTATATAGCCCATTTCAAAAGGTGACTAATGAAAAATCAAAATAAATTAACAAAAAACTAATTGGATAAGGAAAAACATTAAGAGATAGGCTATGTCTTTATAATAATCTTAGTGCTTTTATTTTACTAGATCCATTGTCTAACCAATGACTACTCATACTGCATAACTTGTAACTAACCTACTATGCCGCATGTGAACATACTAACTATGTAGCTTTAAATTATCCCTAGCTAAAGGATGTAAATGTTTATACCTTTCCAAATTTTATGTTAAGTCTTTTACTAAAGACTAAGTCCTTTTTCTTCTTAAACTAGGAAAACACATGGTTTTACTCTAAACATACATTGGAAGGTCAGATCCAAATCTTCTAAGGTAAGAAAGCCTTTAACCAAACTAAACTTGTATCCTAATTGATATATAATAGGAAAACAAGATTAATAGAGCTTGACTAGTTTAATAAATGACCATGTTGCTGGAAATGCAATAAGGTAGGTAACTAATTCAATGGTAGAAGCCTAGGGGATTATTTCATGGACATCCTTCCAATCCATAACCATCCATCCATATCTAAAAAACTAAAAATATTTAACAAACTAAAGAATATTTTAATTACCATAACCATCCATATCTTACTAGTTGCGATCTACTCATCCATGCATAAGCTTGAAGTGAACCATAATTAAATGTAACATATTTAACAAGGAGAGACATATGTAGTATATAGAGAGTATTCTCAATCAAATAATTAATAAAATTAATATTATTATTTTATCAAAAAGATAAGGATAATAAATTATTTTAAAAAATAACTCCTTCCCAGGGATTTGGATATAAATTTTCATATCTTGACATGACTTATTTACCAAAAGGTTTAACACAACACTACATAAGTCTTTATTCATGATAGGTATAACTATGCCAAAAAGCACTACTATTTATATCATTTCAAAAATCTTGATTGTTATTTCCATTAATAATCCCATAGATCTTTATCTAATCTCCACTCCTTTTAGATATTCTAGAATTATGTTAGATTTTCACATTCAAAATAAAAGATATGGTCAATGCTTAAAAGGGCTGACTAGATGTAGACTAGATAAGCATAATCCATGTTATGAATGAATTTACTTTAATAGATTTATAAAAGAAACATAGATTATATATTAATCTTCCAAATCATAGTAATAATATATTAAATGAATTAACATAATACTCATTCTTCATCTATATATACATATGGTTGATTCAAGGTAATACCATCATAAGAAACTCAAAATTCAATGAACAAACATTCACAGGATATTAGATAGATTGACATTAATATGATTATATATATTAAATCTATTAACTTGACCAAACTTATTTATTAATATAAAATCCTCCACAAGGATTCCATTTTAAACAAAGATCCATCCCAAGGAGGTATAATAATGTTATATACTATGTAAACTATAAAATAGCTCTCAATAGTAATAACTAGTACAATTATTTGGTAAAATTAACAATAATAGTGGCTTACACTTGGCCCATAACCAATCATTATAAATATAGTAAGATAATATGATAATAATTAATCCTTGGATCCTAGATAGACATAGAAAACAATAAAACATGAGCACTCAATAGATGAAAACAAGTTCTTCTTCACTTCAAGTGTAACTTCAACCAATAGAAGGTGGGCTCACCTCCCAACCTTTTGCCATCATCAAGCCATTTATCTATGAACCCTAAAGTAGGAATCCAAGATATATACATGTTCACATCATGGTGCAAGTTAAATAGAGTCCAACAACAATCAAGATTTCTTGGGGTCAAGGATATAACTACTCATAAGGTGACAATCCAAGATTTTCACATTAAGAGGTTACTAACCTTAGATCTATTTATGTAAGCATAAAATCATAATAAATCACATCCAATGGTAGTGATAAATAGGAAAATAACCAATGATATATATTATATAAGTATTCATGAGAGGGCATAGGCAACCAACCATCATGTCTAATATGGGAGACCTAACCCTTCTTCCTTCTTGAATAATTTGACCTTTCAAGGTATCAAAAGTTTTTACATGATGAAACCATAATATATTGATAAGAATAAATAACACATTTAGAACTATCATGGAGGAATATCTCAACTCCAAATTCCACACAAGGGTAATAACACTATGGTGTGACTCAAGCACAACCATAGAGAAATAAGTAAAGAGAAGAAGTAAGCCAAATGAAATTTATTCTATTGAACATAATAGGTGATCAACAATCACACAAAATTCATTTAATAAAATTAAATTATACTAAAATCAATAATATACCTAAAAATTGATCTAGGCCTTTCCATGTATCCTTTATATAGGTTACTATTAGCCAAGTCTTTATTTCTAGGATCTCTTAATATTTTTCCTTCAATTTTCCCCTTTACTTCTAAGTTAGACAAAAAATATAAAATTTTCAAACCAAACCCCTTTCTTAGATATTAGACCTTCTAAAATAGTCTTTATTCCCTCCTTGTAATACAATCAAAATATTACATGTGTTTATTCTTTCCTTAGATTGACCAACCACTTATCTTGGCAAAGCCATGCCTTCATATGATAAATATTTTTTTTTATTACATAATGGAACATGATTTCTCTTGTAGAAATAAAAAATTTATTCTAAGATCAATCCACCTCTTCTCATTGGTCTACTTCTTCTCATGCAATAAAGTATAGGATAATTAATGTATAGGACCATAAGTTACAATTAGACATTGTAGATGTTGGTCTACTTCTTCTCATGAAATAAAGTTGACAAGATCAAATCTGGTTCAACTAACTTAGGAGAGACTAAAATTAAAAACTAGAGAGAATAGAAAATGGTAAAAAAGGTATCTCACTAGGATTAGGCAAATTTAAGACAAGATATGGGTTAGGTAAATCACACATGATGTAACAATGACTGTCATAGTCCTTTTTACCTTCATTGGCAATGACAAGTTTCTACACACTTATTATACCCATGAAATCTACTATCCTAATAGTTGAAGCTTACAAACATAGCATGATATATTATTTAATTTAATATAATGTAATTATCTTATAAAATAATTTAAAAGGTCATTAATTTATATTCATGTAGCACCCAATGCATGTATAATTTTAATTACAACATAAGGCAAAAATTAAAGCATTTCTTAACTAAATGTTACCATATGCATGATCCACTCACCTTGTAATAAACACCACCAAGGGAGTATGAACATTGATTTGTGTAATCATCTTGTTTTATCATGAGGGGACTTACAATGGAAGTGGGTGATTTTATTAATCTCTATCAAGGCTATGTATGCATAGTTGGAAGTAGAAAATTTCTTAGAGTGGAATTAAAAGTATACATGTTTAGGCTATGGACACCTAGATGGTAGTAAAATAATAGTTATAATGGAATCAAAGATATCTCTATAAGGGATATGGATGCCTATCTAAAAATGTAGTAATGCTTGAATCCTAACACATGTGATCATGATGATCATATCATAAATCATGGGTTTTTAAATACTTTAGAGTATTTTCCCATTAAGTTACCATTTATTAATACCAATATGCCCCATTTTAAATAAATCAAATAGGGAACCATTTACCCAAAAATTATTATTTTTGGTTTGTAGTGAGACATAAAATTTACCATAAATATGTTTCATATTTAAGCCTAAAATTATTTATCTACATTTTATTTTCATGAGTTTTGGATTAATATCAATTTTTGGCTTCAATTTGGTTTGTTGTATTTATTATTAAATAATTTGACTAACTTAGCTAACCAATTATTTTCCATGTTTTTCAGCATTATAAGAAAGTTGATTATTAATGATAATCATTCATCCCCAAAGTTTCATGAACTCTACATCACTATTCGATCTATCTTATTATATATTTTTTTTATTCAAAATGTGAGAGGTTATTCCTTGTGTCATGACTTTGATGTGTATAAATAACTTAGTTTTATAGTTTTAAATTTCCATCCATTAGTTGATTGCATGATAGTATGCTAAGTATCACAATCTTATTTTAACATAAGTTTATGAAGGAATAAAAATTTACAAAGTCAAGAGAGCACTTAAGTGAGTTATATCATGACAAATGTCTTCATCTCACTATATCACACCTCTCATGACAAAAGTACAAATCACAAGAAGTAGAGACCACCCAAGTGAGTGAGATCATGACAAGTTTCACAATCTTAGTAGTAGTTACAAATAGTGATAAATTACAACATGTCATGTAAACCAATGAAATATGATGTAAAATAAAATTTGAATTTAATGGATGGATGAAAATAACTAATATTATACAATTAGTTCTCTATCATGCATTATTCAAGCAATGATTTCATAATACATGTAAATCAACTATGTGTTTTATCCCTAGGTAAAATCAAATTACATTTTCTAACTACTAGATATGAATTATTATCTAGAGATACATAACAAATAAAAAGACCTAAAATTTAAATATTTATGTAAATCTAAAATTTGTTTACCAATGGAGGCATAAATGAACCTGCTCCTTCAATGTTCTACTTTGGAGCTAAGAAATATTACAATGATATATTTTAAAAAAGACTACCTTACTTGGATATTTTAACATTATAGGATAATCTATATGGAAGTCATGGCTCCCCTCCCTTAGAAATATGTAGATAACTTCTCTCTAGATAAAATGAAGTACATATACAAATTTATACCAATCAATGTAATTGGATTCTATAAGGCAACCACAAAATTAGAGGCATTTCATTGAAATGGCCTAGTTTTTAATTTTTTCACCATAGGGTCTTATACAAGTGATATGTTTCACAAAAATAATAGTGCCTAGTTTATAACTTATGTATTTGGTATTAATTTTTTTAAATTATATGGGATACCACCACAAAAAATGTCATAAAACCAAATAGTAATCAATAAATGGTTCAAATACAAAAAAATCTAAAAAATACTATGATATTCAACCTAAAACCCAAATATATTTGAAATGAAAAACAATATCATAATTTCCCAGTCCATGTTTGGTATTTGAATTTCCATGGAGTTACTTAATAGACTACATAGGGATCCATAAATCACTCATGTGGATGAGGTCTTGGTCTTAGTGTTGTATATAATTTTTTAGGGAAAGAGAATTCCCTAATTGGTAGATATTTCAAGCTTAAATATAGAAACTTAGGTAGAATGCATGCATGACCAAATAAACCCTCATTTTTACATCATTTCATATCTAGTTGATGCCATCTAAGGAACCACTTCCCAAATGAATGTTATTCCTTGGGATCCAAAATATTCCATGAGGATATTTCATGATTTTTTCCATGTTCACATACATAAATATATGTATTATATGAAAGTAATTGAAGATAATTTCTACCCACTTTTTGAAAAAGACATCAATGGGAAACAAATTCCTAGGTTGTCCAACTAGATCAAAATATCACCAAATACATTGGGAGATTATTAGTTCTATCTATATCAAACTATTATTAGATTTGGGGCACAAGTTTATTTTGTTTATTAATACCAAGAATTGTACTATAAAAATTAGTTGAGCAAGATATAAATAACAACTATATAATGGTGTGGATGATAATTTCAAGAAGGTTATATTAGCCAAGTACCATGAAAGACCTCTATACATTAGAAGGGAAAAAATTCTATAAATAGGAACATCTAGATAAAAATTCAAATCATAACGGTTCATTAAATTTTGGATTTATTGATCAAAGATGGTTAGATCCTATAAAAGTGATAAAAGAATAAACAGATAAATTCTTCATGTAGTTCAAACAAAACTATGGCCACTAGGTATATGAGCATGAATTAATCTTACTAAACCCTGAAGATGTTTATAAGTAGATAAAAGAATGATAAAATTACAATTTTTTTGAGTCTTTCCCAAATGATTAAATATTACCCAAGCATACTATAAGATGTAATATGGATAGATCAAGAAGAGAAATTCTAAGTAAGCTAGACAAGGACCAAATGAAACATAAGAGGAAACCTATGATAAATTAAGGGAAAAACTTCTCATCAACATCCTAAAGCTAAAACATGTGAAGTAACAAGTTATAGATATATTATAACCTCTAAATCTCATAGTTTAATTCACTCCATTAGGTGTAACAGTTTTTCCACATCATTATCTAATGGTAAGTCATTCTCCTTCTCCTCTTCCATCACATGTCATAGTTACTCCTTCGGTGATGACTTATGTAAGAATATAGATTCCTCCTTCCTTGAAAACCATTGATAATGGACAAAAAAAGGATGAAGATGAGTCTTTAGCTGAAAGAGAATAATAATAAGGTCTAGAGATAAACTAGGAAATGAAGACAGGGATAGACACACCATTGTACATTATTTAGAAGGTTGTCTTACAAAGTTATTTTGGGACTAAAAGTTCCAATCATCCCCTTACTAAGGGTATTGAATATGGAAAATGTGAAGAAGTAGGTAAATAAACTATGAAATTTAATACTAATTTAGCCTATTAAACTATCATGGTTATTCCATCTATGGTTACTTTGGTATTTTATTCACAAGGTTTTACTAAAGTCTTTATATCCCCTTTTTTCATACTAATTCTTATAACTAACACAACTCCTTTATATTCATCTAGTATGAAAATGACTATAAGTTTAGATTATTTGACTAATATTTCCCTTATACTAATTATATATTTGTTTTGTGTTATTATATTGACAAATTCATGTAGATTCTAATCCAAACTACCATTACACAAACAACTCTTCCTTCACATGACCCAAATACTATAATAACTACTACACATTTTGAATACCTTGTGTCATAAATGATTTTTTACACACAACTAGTAAAGGATAATCTCCTCACCTTATTGATTGTTTTCAATACTCAGGGTTTCTTAGTATAATCCATAATTATTTTAGTTTAATAGTCTCTTGACCTCAATAAATATGGATTTAGGACACTCCCTCAAACAAAGCTATCCAAGAAGAATTTTCTCATTCTACCTTTCCCCTCATTACCTATGACTCCCTGCTCCACTTATCTCACTCTTCCCTCATACCACCTCCACATAGTCATACATATCCCTTAGCCCTCATTACATCTCCATAAATCACTTTATCCACTACCTCTAAGACCTCTCCTAAATATCTCCTAGTGACTCTTGCATGGATACAAAAGATGTAATTAGATTAATCAACTAGGTAAGATTTAAAGATCACTAAAGAACCCATATTGACTATAGATTTTTATTAATCACCAAAAAAACTTAAAAGAGTGAGATGAAGGACTATTACTATTAATGGAAAACCAACATAGTTTTTAAAAGAGGAATACATCTTAAAACATAAGCGGAAAAATAAGCTTAGGAATGAAGATAAAATTCATTAAGACCACATATCCATGTAGATGATACTCATGTAGTGTTAAAAAATATAATTTTTGGTATATAATAAACCAAAAAATATTGGAGGCTTAAATTAAACTAGATCCTCCAAAGTCATAGTATAAAATTTACATAGTTTGGATAAAACCCTCTATGACATAGTGTGATTTATCTTATAGTATATGCAAGAATCACAAACAAAATAGAATAACATGGTGATTTATATGAAGTGAAAATTTGGATTATAAATTACATTTTATTAAAACTAATACCAATACCAATACTTCAATTTGATACATCTCCAAGTTATTTTTTTGGCAAGGAATTTTTTTTATAAGTAAGAGAACTTACCTCATAGAATGACACAAAGAGATGTACGATTTAGTTGAGTAACTGAATATCCATGAAAAAAAAAGTATAATTATTTATGATACAATAATTAATGGTATATATGACACAAGGTAAAATACTCACTAAGCATTTTTTGAAATCTTATTGAGAAATACTACAAATTTTTTTAAGACATAGGTTTAAAGAAGAGATTTTTTGAGAAATGACTTGGTAATTTAGTTTATTGTATTCACTAAAGATAAGGTGTAAAAATAAAAATATTTAAGTATATATTTCATGGAATAATTATGTCACACAAGAAGTTGATGGAAAAATTACAATATTATTCCAAAGGTCCATCTTTGATTTTGAAGCTATCGAGGTGGATTTCGCAACATATATGACCAAATAGGAAATTTTGAAGAAAAATGGATGGTCATCCATTCAAGTGGGAGATTTTTATTAATAATCTCATGTTTTGAAAACCAAGTCTCATTTTCCCATGTACATGATGGTATACACTCTGACAAGGACATAAATTGTTACTTTACCTTTTACTACCAATCTTTTTCATTCACAACTAATACCAACTTTAGTCAAAACTACAGTAATGCATTCATAGAATTTAGTTATAAAAAAAATGTAAGGATTTTATAAATTAGAATTCCTTGATTCAAGTATCTCTAGTTAATTAGATTAAACTATAATTCAGTATAGGTATAGTATGGCTACAACTACCATTTACACCCATACTCTATGACTGACTATTCAAGTTATTTTGATTGGGATATTTATGTATTTTTTCACAAGAAAAAGAGATAGAATAAGGATTTTATTTATAATTAATTTTAATTAATTTAGAGTATAAATTATTAGTTAGTCTTATTCTATAAATTAGATGAGTTTAGTGGATTAGGTGATCCCATAAAATTTTTATATAAGGATGTATTGTATCAATTATTTATCTAAGATATTTTGGTAATTAATGTGAAAGAAAGAAATATTTCACAAATGCTATGTGATTTTATGTAAATTTTCTTTATTTTAAATTATTTTATGATTAATTGAATAATTTGAATTATGTTTATTAAATATTCAATAGTATAAGTGTATGTTTTCTACAGTGATAGTATAGTGATAATATTAATCAAGGATTAGTCTTGTAAATTATTTTTTTATAGAAAATATTTAAAATTAGTTAGTTATATATGATATGCTTATCATTTTGGTATTAAAAATATATATGATTTTGATCATTAAATGTGACTAAAATTATTTCTTTAGTCTCTCCATTTTTTTGGTATATTATGCTATTATCTAATCCACAACGAACACCACTTTATAACATATGCATGTATTAGTACCATGAGTCAACATGGGAGGGTTTAATCACTAATGTGATCATAGAGTCCCTTATTTACCACCATAACATTACCTCATTTTTTTAATTTTTGGATAGATTCATTTTAGGTTATATCCACCCATCCAAATCAATAAGATTTTAGACATGCGTCATATCTAAACCATCAATGGTTAATAACCACTCAACTCACCTCTATTACACTACATGGTTATTTATAAAATTAAAACCCAAAACTTAGACCTTGGAGTAAATTTTTAACCAATCCTAAAATGTTAGGGACCTTCCCATAAGATCACTTGGTGTGTATAAAACCCATATCAACAAATTCATTGAAAGAAAAAATATCAATACATTGATAAAGTGAAAAATATCAAGTGTATAAAAATTACATTCATAATAATATGTTGTAAATAAAATTAATTTTCACATTAATATTTAATACATATATATTGGATAATGTTTAATATTTTAATTTTCCTATTAATCTATTATAATAATAACCCCTTAAAATATTTTGGGTCTTAAAATTTTTTAATCATAGTGAAAATTTATTATGAAAATATTCAATTAGTATGGCATGAAATAATTGTTTATTATTATATTTATTTAAAAATTATTCATTTAATTAAATTTAAATACATGGAAATAATTTTAAAGGTTGATGTGACTTATATCCATTAATATAAAATAATAAGTTCATTCAATCCATCATTAAATGTTACAAGTTTGTAAATATGTACATTAATCTTGATAAATACTGGGTTGAGTAAAAATGTGATGAGAATGACTAATAATTATAGTCACTATTTTAACTATGTATGTATATAACATAAAGTACAATACCCATATTATGTACAAATCCCATAAATTATAAAGGTATAATGGATTTAATAATATAAATTAATATAAGTTTATGTGATATGTCCTTGCCTTTTATTGAGACATTGTTGAGGGAGTATTAAAGGGTTATGATATATATATTTAGTTAGAACTAATGTATTACAATTGTCAAAAGTAGTATGAACCTTAATCAAGAAAATAACCCATTTATTTGAAAGTGTACTTGAAACTAAACTCTTAAATGTGTACTTGAAAGTGTAGATATTATGAGTGGACATAATGTCATGTACATATGTTGTTATATGTAATGTATCAAAGGTTTAGCTACAAAAATTTTATACTTGATTCATAATTGAATCAGATTCAATTATATTATATTATATAGAACGAAAATAAATTAGGATGACTTTTAAAAGGTTGTCACAAGAAATTATGGTTTTACATGTACACAAATAAAAAAAGTTCATATATTAAAATATAATTTTAAGTAAGCCATGAAATTGTAATAAAATAGGGTTTAGGATAAACCCTATGTTGAAATTAGGAAATAGTTGGAGTTTTCCATTTATGTTAGCCCTAGTTTTTTTTAAGGAGTAATAAAAATTCAATTAATTAGACCTAAAAAACAATTGAATTATGTAATGTATGTATATTTTTTATGATAAATAATGGAGACAAGATTGCATGTCATAAACATAACATAGATAAATGAAACTAATTAAGAAGAGATTAATAAATTAATACACCTTGACTCTTTTGTCAATTTGAGACTATCTTTTTATTATGTTCACTATGTTTAACCTACTAATAAATTCATGGGATTTTAATCTTATCTAATATGATTTCATAGTTTTATGGGACTTTCATGTATATGGAAAATCATATAAATATTTCATGATGACCTTGTATCTATTATTTTGATCCCATCTTTTTGTCATCATTACTATCCCAATAAGGTTTTGCATTCCATATTTTATAGTGTTTGTGTCTTGTGTCTTCCTAATTATTATTTTTTAATTTTTATTAGGGTTTATATAGGTCCCCTTCTTTATAAACAATATCATCAAACCAAAAAAGTATGATAAATCATAGATGTTTACATATTCTAGGACAAGGTCATGTAGAATGGTGAGCCAAATGGTATCTAAAAATAAACACCAAATAACCAAAAAATAGAGAACAAATGAAGGGTCAAAAAACTAAATAGTAGAACACAAAAACTAATTATAGGGTGATTACCAAAAAGCTACAGTTCTACCATATTCAACTAAAAACATCCTTGTCCTTAAAATCATCCAAAATAATGATTTCATTACCACAAACTACCACATAATAAGAACCACCTACCAATTTTTGATTGGAATCCCTATAATGGACTTTGATGTTGCCCACCAAAGAAGCCACTTGATTTCTATCAAGATGACCTTGAATGGCCATTGTGATAACCTAATAAGGTGAATTTTCCAACCAAAAAAGAGTAAAAACTATCCCATGAGACACTTTATCTAAAAATTTTATTGCATCCACATGGGATTTGTTATGGTGAGCTACATTCCAGTGATAAATTTAAAAAATTATACTTTTGAGCTACATGAAAGGAGGCATTATCAAAAACCGGCCTTCAATTGAATCATTGGCATAGATCTTTTATTGAATTCCTTGCACAAACCCTACCAATACCATGAAACATGTCTCCAAGGCCATAAATGTAAAAATTAGAATTATCCCAACACTATTAGGACCAAAGAAGGGATGTTTGGAAAAAAGGACCTAACTTAGTACCGCCTATCATCTCCACAAGACCAAGGTGATGTTCTAGTTTTACAAAAAAACTCTACGAAATTGGATATCACCTCTAAATCTATCACAATTTTTACGATGTTCAAAGAAAACAGTATAACAATTACAAAGTTAACCCTACTATGCATGTAATGGTCTAGGTAATTCATGCCTAAGGTTATCAAAATTACTTGGAAGATGTCTTCAAATAGAACCCATAAAACATACTTGATCCTATCCTATGATATTCCCCCTTCTAAAGTTATTTCTTGAATTTTAATTCTACCATAAATCATCAGAGTATCAAGAACCAAATCAACCCATCTCTCCATACTAAGAACCAAACATCCATAGGCTTCCAAATATAGCTAAAGTGAAAATGAAGATAATGCAGATTAACCACCTAACATAAATATATAATTTCAAATCCTTAACATAAATGCAAATCAATGCCACCCTTGATCATATGGAAAATAATCATGTTGAGATAACACTATGAAAAGTCCTAATGAGGTGGCATGGGTAGAAATGATGGAAACAAAACTCCATAAATAAAAATAAATTAAGTTGATGATTATAAAAGAGTAAAAGAGCATTTGAATTAGATTTTGTAATTCTCTTTTTCTTTTTCTTTTTTTTTTAAAACCTATGTTAATAAAAGCTAAATTGGGGAATTTTTCCCAAGTAGCGTGAAAGTTATCATCCTAAATTATTCAAATTGGTTAATTATATAATTTTCAAGGAAATTTGTAGAAGAATTAGCCTCTCTAAAATAATTCTTTCAATCTAAGAATGAAAAATTATTTAATTTATTGCAAACACTAGACATAATAATTTCTAGTTTTCAAGAAGTGGCTAACTTTTTCTTAAGGGAATAAATTATGATCTAGGATTCACCTTAAATAATTAGCTCTTTAATATTGTAAAGAATAATAGGGTCAATCCCATTTGATTTTTCTTTAGCTTTAGCTTCATTATTTATGCCATCTAAATTTTTTCTAGAAATTACCCTAATTAAGGATCTATTACAATCCCAAAGAATACACCTAGCCCTAGAAGCAACCATATTTCCTTGGGAATCACCATTAAAATTAAATTTGAACCACCCAAGTGGTGGGGGAATCTAGGTATTCTTATCCTATCTCAACCTTTTACATGATCTTACTAGTGACCTATTAATGGGTGGAAGAACAAAAATCATCAATTTCACACTCATCCTCATATCCCAAGCTAAGAGAAAACCATTCCTACATTTGATTTGAGAAGAAATGACTTATGAAATTGTAACCTCTATGTCTTTTAGGATTATAGAAATGGGTTTTTATTTTCCTTAAAAAAAATTATTAAGTTATTTCTCTCCATATTATCCAAATAGGAATATAGGGGCTAACACACCATACAACATATAGATAATTATTGCAATCACCAATTGGCCAAAAAGAGAAGGAAGAATACAAATAAGGTGTCCAAGCCCAAGATGACTCTAATTTTCAACATAACCAGGCCTAACAACAGGCCATAAAGGGGAATTTATATAAATAATGGTTGGCATTTTATTCATTAGCTTTACAAATATTGTAGTGAGATGGACCATGGAAACCAATTTTGGTCAATATGTCTTTGTGTTAGAATGTGATTTTAGACAACAATCCATGAAAATGATCCAACTTTCTAAATCCTGATCTTATTCCAAAAGATAAATCTTTCCCAATTCAACATATCATCAATAACATTAGTCATTTGATAATCAATATTGAATTTATAATTATCAAATTTGGCTCTAAGCTAATGTAATAAAGCCTACTTGGAATTTAAGAACACCTTCTGATTCCCTATGTATCCAGTCAAATGTTTTTGCTACTCCACTAGAATATCTAAGGCTTTAAAAGTCTTCCAATCCTAGGAGGTCATACCATAAAATAATGGACTTCCATAATTCACAATAAATATTTCCCAAGATGAAGAGAGAATATGTCTAGTCTCCTCCATATGTATTATATCAACTAGGGGTTTATGACCATTCCAAGAATGTTCTCAAAAATTAGTCATTCATCTATTATTGATCATTCAAGAAACATTTTGCAAAATAAAAGACCTATAATACATTAAAAATTTCCAAAAGTTTGAACCTTTTGGGAGTTAGTAATATAAACCATGCTTCATAGATTATTTAGATCAACGTATTTACTTCTCAATAGCCTAGACCAAATAGAGTTGGGTTTGGAAAACATTCTCCAAATAAGTTTAGATCTGAGAGATTTATTTTTTAGACTCAATTTTTTCACTCCAGCTCCTCCCATCTTCTTTACTTTTCAAACCCTTTCCCATTTCGTTAATGGGATTCTTCTGTAGTTTTGTGTTTCTTGCCACTAATAGTCTTTCATGATTTTATTGAGCAACTTAATCACATGACAAGGTGGTCAAATCATCAAGAAACAATATATAAGAAGTGAGCTCAAAATATATTTATTGAGAGTGATATGGTCTACCAATATCAACCAACAACCTTTCCATGAAGCTAATCAATCTTTACAAGAATTAAATAGTCCTTTTTAGTGAATATTTATGGCCATTCCAAAAAAATGTTCAACACCTAAATACTTGGAAGACAACTTTCAAATATTAAAACCAAGGACCAAGGGGATGGCCTATTGTTCTTATTCAGACTAATTAATAAATAAAATTTCAAACTTTTTGATGTTCACCATTTTAATAGAAGCCAATTCATAGTTGTTCAATATGGAATTGAATATTTGATCTTCACCCATAAAATTTGGGCCAAAAAGGAAAGTGTCATCAAAAAATTATTGATGGGTAATATTTTCAATACCTTCCTTAGCTTGGATACCCTATAACAAGGAAGTTCTTTTAGCATGTTTCACCACCCTTCCCATGGCTTTGACCAATAGGATAAAAAGAAAAGGGGAAAGTAGATCTCCTTGTTTAATACCCCTTGAGGATTCAAAGAAACTTTTAAGACTTACATTGCTACAGATGAAGTATTTATGTCTTGATATACAATTGAAAACCCAATCACACCACTTTTTTATCAAACCAATTTTTTTTCAAAATTTTGATTAAAAATTACCAATCAAATATGTCATATGATTTGCTAATATAAAAATTGATCATCATAGAATTCCTAATGGTAATGGATAAAGAATGAAAATTTTAATAAAAAATTATGATTCCCTCATGAATATTTCTTCTTGAAACAAACCCATCTTGCTCTTAGGAAACTATGGAATACAAGATAGGCCTGAGTCTAGCTGCCATTAATTTTGAGATTATTTTGTAAAATATATTGCAAAGAGAAATAGGGTTAAATTCATTAAATTTTTGTTGATTATCCCATTTTGGAATAAGGAAAATAAAGGTAACATTAATAATAGGTAAAATATTACTACTACATTATTCCAACATTTATAAGACCTCTTCCCCAATAAGATCACAAAACATCTAAAAAAACCATAGAAAGACCACACGAACGAAGGGTCTTATCCTTTTCCATATCAAAAACAACTACTCTAATTTCTTCCAAAGAGACTAGAGCCAAGAGTGTCACATTTTCATCAAGGTAAACCAACTTAGGAATAAAATTGAGGTTGTAATTATAAGCTTCAAATTCTAAAGCCTTACCAGTATTTACCAAATTATTGAAAAAAATGACTGTCTCATTCTAAATTTTAGGTTGAGTGACAAAATTAACACCTTAAAAATAAATAATTTTATAAATTTAAAAAAAAATCACCTAATATTAATAGAGTTGTGAAAAAATCAGAATTTTTATCTCTTTTTAAATAATTTGTTCTAGATTTTGCTTCTACATGATTTCTTCTCTCTAAAGTAGTTCTTCATACACCTCTAGCAAAATATTTTCCTTACCATAATAAATTTGATCCATTCCTATTTTATAGATCATTAATTTAATATTTTCAAGCTTCAATTCAACATGATTTTTTCTTGGAAGATATTTTTGAAATAATTAATATTTTAGTGTCTAAGACAACCTTTGAGAAGTTCAAGTTTTTTTATCATTCTAAACATTGGAGAGAAGGACTAAATATGATATTTATTACACAAAAATTTCATGATTAATAGTAAATAATGATCTTTAAGCCACATATTCTCCAATTTAAAATAGAATAGATAGGGTTTCTGGTCAATATTGACACACATATCAACATGAAAGTGATCGAAACCTATGAAAGGGAGAATAGAGATTTTTATAATACAATTTTGTGACATCCATTTATTAGAGACTAAAAATATATCCAAACACTCCATAATATAATGCTCTCCACATATTTTTTTATTCCAAATAAATAACCCCTACTTTGGTTGAATATGTAGAAACTCGGTATTAAAAAATAACTAAATAAAATGAAGATTAACATAAGTCCCTAAAGTTTTTCCACCACATTTATACAAAGAATATAAGATGATGTTAAAATCATTACCCATCAAAATATTTGAATTTACATAGAGATAAAAAGGTTAGATGTATTATTCCATAAAAGCAGTGTACTATTGAAATCATTCGGTCCATAAACATGACAAAGAAAGAAGCTCAAATCAATCCTGAGACAAGTGATTTTACAAAATTCCAAATTACTATTATTCTCTATCATTTCCACTTGAATATTCTAAATAACCCATAAAATACTTATCCCTCCTAAGGCCCCATTAGATTCAACAAAAGAAATATTCCATCTCTTCCAACCGTGCTACATCAAGTTAGAGGCTTCCACCAAATTTAGTTTTGTTTCTTATAACAGAATGACATCAAGATTCTCTAAAGAGAACATATGATTAACCAAGCATATTTTGTTAGGGAATTGAGTCCCATAACATTCCATGAAATAATCTTCATGAATTTCAATGGAGGATTTCCACTTCCCACTTCTCAAGTCTAAAGTATATATAAAGAGTGTCTTGCTTACCTTCTAAGACTTCCCCTATAACATTTTTTATACCTTTCCTTTTAAGTTTCCCATAATTATGATTTTTTAAGTCACTTTGTGATTGGGAATATAGACAAAAATTCTCTATAATTTAGTTCTTCCTTTGATTCATACTCTTTAAAATTTGAATCATTATTCATTGCCTCAATCATAGGATTGTCCTTTCAAAGATTCAGATCATCCTTTAGACTATCAAAATTCACCTCATGTTTTAGATCCAAATTATAAATAATAGATTTTATAGTTTTTTAATATTATAAAATAAATTCATAACCTTTGATGACTGAATTTAGAGAGAGTTCATAAATTTTACCCACTTTTTCTAACAGATACTTTGCTTCTATGATTTTGAAACAAGAGGTCTTTGGAAAAAATTGGGTTTTATACAAACTAAATTGAGGATTTATAGGGACATATTCCTTAAATTCCAAAGAAAATATAATGGAATGTTATAGAGAATGATCTGAAACTAACATCTTATGTTTCCTATCCAATATTTTACCCACCTACTTAGATCAAAAATTACAAGCATTGAAAGTTAGAAAATCCTTGGAAGATGTAACAATTGGTTTATAAACCTTTAGATACTTCCCCTTATTATTAGATGTTATCATCAAAATATTCTTACAAAACTTATGAGTATAACCCGTAGACTTGAAATTGAAACACATGAAAGGAAGATTTTCAATGTCAATCTATTATGTACATGAATGAACTTGGGTTTTGATGAAGATGTTTTCTAGGATGATAACATCCAAATCCATCAAAATCCTAATTATTGAATAAGAGGCCAAAAAACATTCCTTAATAACTAGGTGTAGTTCCAAAAAAGAACCTAACATATTTATTAGAGCTGATAGATAATAAAAGCCCCAATATTCCATATGGAGACCATAAAATCTGACCCATATAGGGTAATTACCCTATTGAACTAAAAGAATGTCAAAATTAGGTTTCCAATTTTTGAGTCCATAGGCCAATGTCATTCAAGAACTAAAATAATTCTTTGACGAGCTGATTTTTAAGATTTATATTGGAAAATATGGCTATAAATAAACCCTTTTATAAGAATTTAATCTCAATATCCCTTACCCAACTTTCCTCCACCCAAGGTTTAATTTTTCTAATCGGTGGCCATTTACCAATAAATTTTCCTATTATATCCCTTTCCTACATGAATGAAATAACTTAAGAGTGTTTGATGGATTACCAGATGATTTATTTATCTCTAAAAATCTTCAGGCCTTCCCAAGATTAAGAGTCAAAATCATCAATCCCTTTAAAATTAGTGGTAATAGCTTTCACACCTCTTTGTCTTCACATCTTAAGCTTGGAGATTATGACTTCATCCCATAGCTCATATCTTCTCCATGTTTAAAGTTAGAATCAATTTCAAATCCTTATGTAACCTCCCAAGTCCCCCCTTTTTATTTATAGTATTCACCTCCCACTCCATTATTAGTTTAAAACCTGATCCATTTCTTCATTGTAAGAAAACATTATTCTACAAGCCATTTTCTAGCCTTCAGATGTTTGCACCCAAGCCCTACTACAAAATTAATGGATTCTTGTGTTTTTATTCCCCTTTTCATGTTCCATTTTTATTTTACATCTTATTAATTATTATTTTAACTTCATTTGATAGATTTTTTAGGATAAAATATATTTTATGACTACATTTACACGTTTACCTAGCTTTCACACTTCTAACAACAACAACAACAACAACAACAACAACAACAACAACAACAACAACAACAACAATAACAACAACAACAACAACAACAACAACAACAACAACAACAACAATAATAATAATAATAATAATAATAATAATAATAATAATAATAATAATAATAATAATAATAATATATTAATTAAACCATCAAATCAAACTTTCAAATACATATCTTGCATGGTTAGAATCATACTCCACATAGTTTTATGGTGTTTGAATGGAATAAATTGATTAATGGTTTCAGTCTTAAATTATTTATATTTCATTAATGTAACAATTTAATTCTAATTACCCTCATTTAGCATAAGGGAACATGTAGAGAGACTAAGATGGATAAATGTTAGAACTATGTAGTATCATGATTCAAAAATTGAATGGATAAGCTTAGATCAATGATTTACCCTTAGTAAAATGAATAATAAATGTTATCCTCTCTATCTCTTTCTTGATTTCTATATGACTAAATGGCTTGCTGAGATCATGTGTTTATAGGATGAACTAGGAATATTAATTTGTGCTAGATAAATTTTAAAACTATAAGTGGTAAGGGTGAAGGCATATGTTAATGTAAAATTGGGTAAACGACCTAAAAAATTAAAATTAAAATAATATAGATCTATGATATTGTCTATGACACACCTGTATGACCACAATCATGCTTGAGAGAGAAGGAAGGAAATATTTTGGAGGCACAAATAGATAATAGTTGAGAAATAGTTCATATGTAGTAAATAATACCTTATGGATAAATATTGAGAGTATATTTAGTATCATTTTACCAATTATATAGTCATATTAGGATGGGGCCATCATTTAAATGAGCTTAGATTTATAGGTTTTCTAAATAATCTAGATAAAAAATTGAACATGGGAATACAATGTTTTTGCCAAATTTGGATATTTAGGGAGAGTAACCCATCATGCTATATCTTCAAAGGAATAAATAAATTTTGTTTATGGATTTAAATAAAAATAATCCATTATTTTTGTTATTCGTAACATTAATTCTAGAAAGGTACACTTTTTTACTCATTATGTAGAAAAAAATGTTATGAACATAGAAACCACTAGTTTGAAAAAAGGGTTGTAATTGTTTTATCCATATCAAAATAAAATTTCTTGATTTCTTTTCTAGTGGAAATTTAATTATAAATTAAACATCTATATAATATTTTTGGCATCGTAGTGACCACTAGGATCAATTAATTTAATTTACATGATATCATTAGTAACCCAACATTCTCTAGATGTGATGGAGCTAATATAATTTTTTAGTAGATATCCTATTGATAACAAAAAAGTTGCATTCATTCATATTTATAGTATATATACTAAATACAAAATAAATATTTATCATACAATGATACATCGTAGTGACTAGTAAGTTCCTTAGAGATAATGTAGATGACATTTTTTTGAAACTATCATCCACTTACTATCTACAAGATATTTTTTATACAAACTATTTAATTTGAGTGTTCAAACTTATCACATTAAAATAATATAGAGGACCTAGAGGATGATAGGTTCTAAATAATTTAAGGACAAATATGGGAATTGAATTACTATTATATCCTAATTGTTCAATGATGTGTTAAATTTATCATTATAGTTTTATCTCAAAATGGTTGTTTGAATAGTATTATCCATAAGGTTAAAAATAATTGTTACATCTAAATAAACTTTAATATAACTTTTGAAATCAAATAACACTACTTTTAATAATATCAATATATTTTTTTATCAAATCCATGTGCATTAACTATTCTCCACCTCGCCATACTATGAATTCTAATTATTTAACATTTAAAATGCATCTTACCAGTGATGATAAAAAGTTTACTAATTAAAAATATTTAAGCTTATGATAATTTATTTATTTATATTATATACTTAAATATATATCCATATTCATGATTAAAATAAATTTTAAATATTATATATATATATATATATATATCACTAAATTTAGAAACTAATATTTTATGAATTTATTCTCTATAAAAAATAATGTCATTTTTACTTGGTAGTAAATGTTATGAATATAGCCTTCACTTCCTCTCACCAATTTCATGATTCTTATCACAAAAATTACTCCATAATTAAATATTTAAATAAAAATTATTAGGACCAATTTTATAATTTTTCTATATAAAAATAAATTTTTTAAAATCAAGGCCCTTATAATTCCATTTATCTATTTTTATTTATAAAATTACAATGCAATTAAATTGGTATGTTATATTGAGTTAGAGTATATATAGATTTAAAAAAATACTAGTATCCAATGGATCTAATTTATGTGCTCATTTTAGTATTAGAATTACATCCCATAATATATACTAAAAACTTAATATTTATATGCTAGTGGCCTATAGGTTGAAAAAATAGATTACTTGTATTTTTATTTTCCCCTTTGTATTTGTGCCATAACAAAAATTATAATATGGACTACTATTCAATCATATCAAATAACTTGTTGACATTAATGACATCAAATGTACAAATAAAAAATTCAAGTAATACATTTATATAACTAAATTGAACAATAATATAAATTATTAACAATACCTTTATAATTTAAGATTCAATTTTTATTAAAATTTGGATGATTTAGTCATTGTTACCATTGTGTATCTTAAAATTTTTGGGGATACTTAATTTTAAGATTTCACTTTAAAAATATGTTTCTTGAAATATTAGAAGTCTCATGTTCTCTATAAATAACCTTACCAAGAATTTATTTAAAATAAATTACTTTCATATCAATGGGATTTTATTCAATCCAATATTTAAAGATGTGCAATTTCACCTCACATCGACATACTAGTCTACATCTCAAAATAATTGGAGTACATTCCAATGGTTTCCACACAAAATTAATTTTATCTATCCTTCACTTAACCATTTTTTTTGTGATTTATGAATCCTTTTAATGGTTGTTAGAGATGTGTTATATAATATTTATAGAATGTGATTTCTCTAGATAAGTAGAATGTGTTTTGTCATAAGTTGTGGTGAATATTTAGGTTAGTGGTGAGTAGTTAGGTTAGTATTTATTTATTATTTTGTGATCATGAGATTTATTATCACCTCAAGTTTCATATATATATATATATATAACCCAATTTTTTTTAATAAAGTATTTTTTGATGTTTAAGAAAATTCAAGAAATTTTATCTTTAACATAGGATATTTTATCCAACATTTGGTATCAACTCAAGTTTTTTGAGATTCATCTAACAAATATTTTTATTTTTAAAGTGGAAGATAATTATATGAAATGTAGATGACATAAAAATCCCATTATGTGTCAGTCATCCATTCCTTTATTATTATCAATGAATATATAGTATGATTCATGCATAAACCACAATCATTTTTTTCATCTTTTCTATTTCATTATTTTTATCAATGGATATGCATTCTAGACCAACTCCATTATCATATTTTCATATCAGTAAGTTATGGTTTTATTTATTTTATTTTATTTTAGTCTGTTTGTATTTTTTAATTAATGTTTGTAGATATCATAAATGGATTCCAAGTTTCACAAGAACACATAAAAGGGTATTCTTTGGGATAAAATTTCAAGGATAACAATTATAAATTTTCAATTACAAAACACCATGCTTCATTTTCAAGACTCAAATGGATAAATTAGTTTTGAAAATTTATGAATTAGATGTTTGTCATGTTTGATAGTTTGATTTTGCTTGGTGGGGTTGTATTTTATATCTAGGCATAAGTTTCCTTATGTAAGTGCCAAAGTTATTAAAACCCAAATTGATGGTATTTTGTCATTTCACATAAGAATGAATTCTTATGTGATCCCGAAAACATGCAGTGAGGGACCAATTCCCTTTGGTTCTAATGCATGAAGGTATACTAACATATAATGGCACTCAAACACATCCACTTTAGTCAGTGATTAACTAGATAAAGAAATACCTAGTATGTATGGACCCAAACTCATTTATTTTAACAAACCATATAATATGACCAATAAGATTATTTACACAATTAAAACAACAACATTTAAGTAACATAGGTTCCATTCATCTATTAAAAATAGATTCACAGGTTACATAAATAGATGTATAGTGCAACTAAATCATATAACTCTAATATATAATTGAGTATAATAATAAAAATATCACAAAAATATCTATATGTAAATGGAAATTTAATTGATCTATAAATAATTCCTAGATTAGAGAAGATAAATCATATGTTCACTCTTGTTTGCTGATACATTAGATATTTAGGGTCATGACCAAGATGGATCATCTAGTCCTAGCCAATGGATCTCTTACCATGATAATATCACTAGAGAGGGTTCTAAAGCCTCCAATAAATAAAAACTAATAAATAACACTAAATAAGTCCTATATTTTCATATTAACTAAGTATAAATGAAAAAATTAAAGTAAAATCTAATCTAGTGCTCACCAACGTTTATGGTACAAAGATGGGGTAATAATAAACATGAAAATTAAAAATGCATGGAATACATATACTCAAATTAATGTATACATAATCCTAATACATGGGAGAGAAGTATAAATGTCAATATATCTACTTTTATAAATGAGTAACAAATTTAGGAATACTTACTTTGAAGATAGACCCCTTGATCCTCAATCTCTTCCCTGGACAAGGTGATTCACAAGAGGTTATTATGTATTTAATAATGACAAAGATAAATTAAATCTAGGCTACATAACCTATAAATGCATACATAAGGCTTATCTTTTCTCCAAATAAAGTATTAAATCCTAAGATATTCTCCTCAAGTAGATTGGTGGATAATAAGATGTGAAATATAATCCTCTTCTTCTTATCTTCTTTTAGAAACGATGAAATGAATTTCTTTATATAGCTGCGTATAGCCCTAGTCCTTTCCGAGATTTTAGTTGACATGGTCAACCCAATTGACTCTATATCATTGTTGACAAAATAAACTAGTTCTTGGTTTAGGTCAACCAAGGGCTGACCTAAACCCTAAATGAGGTTTATTAACTAGATTATAGGGTTGATGGGGCCAACATTTTATCATAAACTATCAAAAAGGATTTTAGTCTAGGGAAGGGATAATGAAGGTAAAAATTAACTATAGGAGGGTTAAAAATAGGAGGAAAATCTTTGGGGAATGTTTTTAGGAAATGGTCTTGTCTATAAAAAGTGATAGTAAAGGGTAAATAATCATGTGAAAGACCAATGGTATGTCCACCTATTTACCAATGCACACCTTAAGTCTTGTACTTATATATTTTGAGACTCAACATGTTTTTACAAGAGATAATGCATTAATGATTGATAAAGTTTGAAAATATCATGTGTATACATATGTCCTACTGAAAGCACATCATGTGTCACTTAGGTACAACATGGGAAGGTACTTTGGGGAAGGAACATAGCAACACATAATTCTAAATGTGAATAAGTTATAGTAAGGATAAAATAAGATAAATGAAAGGAAAGAATTGAAAAACACATATATTTACTTACCTTAGTTTTGTATTAAAATAATATGTATGAAATGTGAAGGTGTCCAATTTAGGGAACATTAGGTCAACCTGTAGAATTTAGTATTAAAAGAGTGAAAATCATTTTTTTTAAACATACACAAATAATTGGTGAAAATATTCTCTATGATATCAAGATCCTAGAACATTTTATAGTTTGGAAAAAGAGATAATAAAATCAAAGATATGATCAAAAGATGGAATATCATGGTAAATATTTGAAAATTAAATAGTTTTAGAATAGTAAATACAAATAAGGTGAAAATTATTTCATTTTCTATGTTTATTATTCCAAAAAATAGACCTCTGAGAGAACTAGTTGGAGACCAAAGAGCCATAATGGTGAGGAGATGACAACTAAGACAAAGAGGATGCATAGCAGTCAAAATGAGTAAAAAAAGGCAAACAATTAGAAATATCAAATTTTTGAATATTTTTATTTGAAATCAAGCTAGAAATATAAAATTGACTATTAGGAAAAATCTAAGCACCAAATTTAACCATAGGGAATTTTTAGAAAAAATAGGGGTTAAATGGGGTATTGGGTAGGAAGAAGTTAGACCAATAAATTCCAAAGAAAATAATGGTAAATGGTTAAAATTTCACCATTGTGGAATAATAGAGTTGATCTAGTCAACTTATTCCATAGGGTGAGACAAAAGAAAAGGGGTGACTACATAGCAGTGAGCCAATTTAGTATTCTAATAGGGGTTCGACTACATAGTAGTAGGCCAATAGAGTATCGTAAGATAATAAAATGGCCCATCTAGTATTGATGTGGCCAACCTTGTTGGAAAAATGAAGGGGTTGATTTAGTATTGAAAAAATATATAGGGATGATTTAGTATTAAATAAGTTAATTATGTAGAATATTGATAAACTAAATCAAACCAAATAGATTTAACTAGATAATTTATGAAATTTTAATAATTTATTATGATCAATTATGACATATAAATCTAATACATCCTTTGGTGTTTGATATTTTATAGAGACACTATAGGTATTGACACCTGCTAGATGAATAATGGATTCTAGACCTACTAGATTTATTAACTGACATGGACAGACATGACTAATCATAGTAGGCTTTAGAAGCATCATGGAGATGAGGTGCATCCCACTTAGAGCATGGGAATGATTGACTAACACTTTTTTATGTGTAGTGGATGGTAATACCATATAGGTGGTATCATATTGGAGGATGTCCACACATTATTGGGACTATCTATAAGACGGACACCAATGATCACTAAGGCACTAGATGATTTGTAAGAGAGGTGAGCACTAGCCTAGTTTATGATGTGCTCAGATATGATATACCCTGGATTGAGTGTGAGTTTATTTTATTTATATATTATAGAGATTTTTTACATCTAGAAGTTCATGATCAAACATATGACAACATGAGTACCACATCAAAAGTAATACAATAAGGTACCATTATACAATATAGCCTTGTGTAAATCCATTTTGGATCAAGGAGCACTTTGGGGCTATCATCTAGGTCTAGATTTTGCATGATATATATGGAATGTTATATAGGAGTAAAAATACCATGGACCCTATTATTTTTCTAAGTGATTGGATATATGATAGGTTACCTATGTATCAGCGAGTTGGGTTTTCCCATGTGGTTAATGTAGGTTACCTCAGGTCATGGGATAGAGGTAAGACCATGTAAATTAGGCTATAACCCATGGTTTAGGATTGTAGACTATCACACAATGGGATATAATATGGTATCCCTACACACATTACTACTTTATGGCCTAATTAGTCAAATGTTATGATAGGGCTGGCATGGTTTAATGTCATGGGCCACTACACCATATGGGTAGAGCCACATCTAGTGGAACACTTTTTATGGTAGTTCAAAATCCCACACATATAATCCCATCTAGTAGTGCATGTGTATTGGGAATAACATGCTAGAGAGATGAGGGTGAGAGGGGGAGAAGGAGTACCAATAGAGATACCTATAATTAGGCCATGACTATTAGACTATTGACTAGTTTATCATGATAACCAATGGTGGCAAGAGGGGATGACATGGATGTGAATGTAGGTACATAATAGGGACCATAATAGGCACTATAGTAGGTATTAAAACATTAGTGACCACCCTAGACACACCACAGATGAAGACATTGTTAGCAAGAATAGGCACAAGTAAGGGCTATAATATAGGATGATCTAGAAACCATTCCAAGATAGAGTTGGTATATAGAGAAATTTCTTAGGTGATGTTCATGGAATTCAATAGTAATGACTCCTAGATTTACATTAGTGTGGAGGAAACCTATGGAGGAGGAGCTCAGTGGTTGACTTGATGGATAGACTATGCTCAATAAATGAGTAGATGGGGAGATAGTGTTTGGTGGCACTAACACTGATAAGAAATTTTGTAATTTAAATTTAATATCTCATATTATACACTAGTTTCATGTGATTATAGTAGATAAATATATTTTGAGATATATAAATGATCTAATATATATTTGGTTTTGGTTTTCTAGATCCTACAATAAAGGAGACTAGATGGCAATCTTTGATTATGGGTATACACCATGACATTTTGGATGGGTTGTTGGCTCCATATGACACCACCACACTAGATGATCCCATTGTACCATTTACCCTAACATAGGTAGTTTGTATTTGTAGGTGAGGCTAGAAGGTAGCTTCAGGCATGTGGGGATGGATTGCATCCACTAGTATGGGTGAGAGAGGGATAAGTACAAGCTTGACATGCCTTGTATTAGGAGAGATTAAAACACATGGATACCACTATACAACTTGTATAGTTGTAGGCTTAGGTGGCTAATGTAAAGTTACAAGTAGTAAGTTTGAGATCTTAGACTACCTCATTATAACATACCATTTAGAGGGGATAGTCCCACACATCCATGGGTAACATGGATAGGCCACAAGATAGGGATGATTGAGCCCAACCTTAAAGTTGGATCTATTTTATATTTTATACCTTGTATTTTATAAAACACATGATATATATAGATATTGATTTTGATAGTTAGATTTGATCTCATGATTTTTATTTGGTTATGGATGTTGATGCATGGATATATTTATTTATAGCACAAGTATTTATATTTTTTTATATATTCTATGGGAAATATATGTGGAATGTTTTATTTTCTAGAATTATTTGATACACATGCATGGTTAAAAATAAAAAAGGCAAAAATGACTTGAAAAAGTATAAGTAATCAAAAATATATGTACTACACACTATATCATGATAAATTTTTTGTAATAACAAAATATGACTAAGTATAATAAACCAAATATGGTAAAAATGGTAACAAAATGTTTTTAAAACCATGTAAAATATTTACACCAGATTAGAACTAGTAAAATAACACTATATCACACTAAGAAGTATGAAAATAATGTAATAAAATGGAAAACGCATAAAAAAAATGGTGTAAAAACAAAACAATTAAGTCAATAAATCATACTAAATCATGTTGGGAATTATAAAAGAGAAATAAAATTTTGAAAAATGAACTTAAATTGATCACATAATTTCAAGCTAGGAAGTATGATTTTTTTATAAATAAAAATGGTTGTATTCTTGCATGCAATTAAAAAATAAGAAGATAAAAGTGATAAATTAATTAAGTAAGCATAAATCATAATATATGAAGATGGGAATCATGTCAATGATGTGTAACTCATAATCAATCACTACTTATCTCAAATTTGACACATGTAATTTAATCATGATGTGGGTATTAGAAAATTTTGTGAGGAAGGCCTAGTTTTATCCATGGTCTTACACTGAAGCTCACAAAGAGAACACAAATGAGATGGAAATAACTTGGAATTATTTTTAAAATTAAATGTTGTTAATGTGTTAATTTATAATTAAAGGTTGGACCTACCCATTGTCTTACAATAAAACTCATAAATGGAATCCCTAGAGGGAGTGTTCAGCTAACAAAATAATATTTCTCAAGGGGAAATATTATGATTATTATAAATTAAAGAGTGAATATAAAAATCAAAATGAAAATATCTATGATAAGACCTTAGGAAAAAAGAGGCATACTAAAGACATAGAAATGGAACTAAGTGGCTAGTGACCATCAATATACAAAAGATACCCATTATCTATAAGCACAAAGTTTTATATGGAAATAAATGAGATACTAAGATTAACTCATGTTGGTTAGATGAAATATAAAATTAAAATTTACCTACCATCCCATAATGTGTTCCCCAATCCTTGGGATCTCTTAGAGAGCTATTAGTCTATCGAATTGGGTACTTCTTAAAGAAAGTAAGTATAACTAAAATATTTTTTATTATCCTTTCCCAATCTACTAGCCTATTGCACCCCAATGGACCTCAACTCTATCATGAGGCTAACTTTAGAGTTTTTGTTTTGATTATAAAAAGGATATGTGATTTGGATCATGTCTTTTAATTTGATTTAAATTTCAAAAGTTTGAATGTTTCCTTTTGTATCATTGCATTTTGTTAAATGATTTAGTATTTAAATTTTTATGGTTTTTAATATTCCTCCACCATATGGAATTAGAATAACTGACATTAGGGATAAAAGTGATACACACAAATGATCTTTAGACTTTAACTAAAGGAAGATAATTATTCAAAGACATGACTAAATAAACACTTGGGATTACCTATGAACTATTATGTTATTTCATGTTTCAACCATGTGTATGTTTAGTTTGTGAAATAACATAAGGGGAAGAAAGGGAGATCCAAACTAGACCAATAAAATAGGATTATGATAATGATATGAATTTTTCATTAACTGATCAAATGGTAAATAAGGATTACTAATGGGATAAAGGTTTGTATAACCAAGTCACAATAATAATTATCAGTGTTATGGAGATAAAGAAGCAAATAAACATGAGAAAATAAAAATAACTCCATGGAAATAAATTAAATCATAAATAGAATAATGTAATCATGAAAATAATCCATAAGAGATCATAAGGAAAAGAGAATTAAACCATAGACAAGAAATAATATGAAATATAAAGATCCATGTAAGATAGATAAATGAAGCAAAATCTGACATAGAGTCAAATGATATATAAAATAGATAAATATAAAAGTGGAGCACATGTAAAATAAAAAATATAATGAATAAGAAAGTGAATAAAAACCATGATGTGTTCATAAACACTAATAAATCTATCCACAAACATTATCCATATTATCTAATAAATCTCTCTAAACTTGGATCTTAACTACAGTGAGGGTATCATCAATATTTAGTGAAAGATTGAAAATACCTCTTCTCAAATCTCATCTATAGAAAATGTGTTGGAAATATTTTCATTGATGTTAAAGGTCTATCATTATTGGTGATAAAGGCCCCATTATATTTAATGGTGTTTTTAATATTCATATCTTGACTAATGTGTGTTAATATTTATTTAATATTATTGGATATATTCTTGGTTTCATATAAGTCAAAAGAGGGCCCATGGAGAATTCAAAGAGTCATAGGGTAAAAGACAAAAGAGTAATGGGATGAATTTTTTCATGAAGAGTCATCTTGAGGAATTTTAAGAGTAACCATGTGAAGATAAAAGAGGCATGGCACATTTTTCGATGAAGAGACACTTTGACAAATATGAAAAGTCACCAAGATAAAGACAAAAGAGGAAAATACACTTTTTCTTATGAAGTGTCACCATATGACTTTTAAAATGGAAGGATATGAAGGGTCATGCTTGTTTGATACCATTTACCATGATGATTGAAGGGTCACAAAGGGTGAATGCGAAAGGTAATTTGGAAATCTATAAATAAAGGCTTGAGAAGCCATTTTTAATATGCAAGAGAGTGCATGGTTTGTATTTGTTTTTGAAGAGATAAAAGTGGGAGATATTGTAGAGTTTTATCATTTATTGAGTAAGCAACATTTAGATATAGTTGTGTTTTATACACAAGAGGGCTTGGTGCCCTTATGGGTTGGTGCTCACAAATAATTGTTGTGTTGGTGTTCGGAAAAGGTGTTGGTTCTCTTATAATTTGGTGCTTGAAAATTTTATATTTTGATTTGGTACTCATTCATATACTTGAGATTATTCTTTGTGGATTTTCCCACTTTGGGTTTCCATATAAAAATCTGGTGTCTCTCTCTCTCTCTCGTGTGGTGTAAATTATTTTTTTAGTTTTATTGCATATCTCTAATGTGTGATTAAGTGGTTGAATAAAATAAATTAGATTAAGTAAAAAGATATATAATATACTGACTCACTCCCCCTCTTAGTATATTTCATGTTTAACAATTGGTATTAGAGCAGGTTCCTTTTGAAAAAGTTTTATATCTTGAAGGTAGATCGAGAAAGCACTATGGCTTGATCACATGAAATATTTTATACAAATAAGGCACCTTTGTTTGATGGGATGAATTATGTTTTTTGGAACATAAGGATAAAGACTTATTTGATGGCCCTTGGATTTCACATATGGTAAGTAGTGGTGGAGGAATATGAAATCCATAAACACTTGTAACTACTCTGACAGAAAAGAAGGCAAGTCAAAATAATATTAAGATTTAAATGCTATTTTATATAGTTTATGTGAGTCAAAATTTGTTAGAGTTATGAAATGTAAATCTAATAATGAAACTTGGGTAAAACTTGAGAATATTTACAAAGGTGATGGCAAGGTTTAAAAATCTAAGATTCAGACTTTCAAAAGATAGTTGGAGAGTTTGAAAATGGAAGATGAATAAAATATAGAAAGTTATCTTTTATAGGTTGATCAAAAAGTTAATCAAATTCAAGGTCTTGGAGAAAATTTAGAAGAATCAACTATGGTTCAATTTTTTTTGATATCTCTACCATTAATATATGATGCAAAAGTTTTGGTAATTGAAGAGATGAATAATTTAGCCAAGCTAAAGATGGATGAGCTTCATGGTATTCTTATAGCATATGAGATGTGGACTAAACAAGATAAACCCTCAAAGAGAGAAGTTACTTTCAAGACATCAAAGAAAGAGAAGGCTAAGATTCAAGAATCAAGTGATAATTTTAGTGATTATAAAGATGACAATGGAGCTATATTCATTTGCCAGCCAAAAAAGGGCATAGGTAAATATCAAGGAAAATTACCTTTTAAATGTTTTAATTATGGAAGGATTGGAAATTTTTTAGCTAAATGCGCAAATAAGGGTAATAATGAGAATGAAGAAGGAAAGTATACATACAAGAATAATTTCAAAGGTAAATTCAATAAGGGATTTGAGAAGAAGAGTTTATATTCTAATTATCCTAACTCAACCAAAGATAGTAGAGTCAGTGACTTAGAAGAAGAAGAGATTCTATTCATGACCATACATGAAGATGTCTCCACAAGAAAAAGTACAGATGATCAAGAAGAAGAATAGGATGAAGGTAAAGTGAATATGGAAGGAGAACTCATTTGTGCCTTAGAAGAGTTAAAATATCTTGAAAATAAGAATTAAAGATTAAAGCTCTAGATTGAGAAAAATAAAAAGGAGTCAAAGGAAATAATTAAAGATCTACAATCACACTTTTAAGAAGCCAAGGAGAATGAAGAAGATCTACCGATATAATTGAAAATAGTAATTAAGAATGGGAAAGGTATGTTATTGAAATTTCTTCTTTAAAAGTAGATCTTGAGAAAATAAATAAATCAATCAATGATAGATCATCTAATGATTCAAAATTTGAGAATAGCAGTAATATGTTGAATAAGATATTAGAAAATCAAAGATCAATATTAGATAAGACAGGTATTGAATTTGAAAAATATAAAGAGGAGGTCACTACTTTCATAAATAAGGAAAAAGGAAAGAGCTATGTTGAAGCTCTTACAAAAGAATAAATAGAAAGGGAAGAAGTTAAGAATATAGAGGACATCTCAAATAAAGAAGGCTAGAGGGAACAAAGCTATAAAAGACAATCAGGTCAAAGATACAAAAATAGGTCCTATTTTTATGGTTACTATTTTTATTATAATGGAAATTGTCATAAGAAAATAGAATGTCAAAAAAGAGATAATAATTTTAGAACTAAGAAGGAAAGTTATGCAGAGTCAAGCAGAAGCCACAACTCATTTGGTCCTCTATTAGGCTTTAATGAAGAGGCCATAATATGTTACAAGTGAAAAAACTTTGGAGATATATCCTGGTACTATAGAAGTGTGTTCAAGTCATTCAAGAAGAATCATATTTTTAAGGCTTCATTCATCAAGAAGAAAGTTCAAATAGGTTCACAGTAGAAGAAACAACTTGAAAAATCTATGTTGGTACAGATAGCTTTGCATGCAAGAAATGAAGATAAGCCATGGTTCATTGATAGTGTATGTTTGAGGCACATGAAATGAGATAAGATAAAGTTCATAACCTTGAATAAGATCAATGGTGGCATATTGAAATTTAGAGACAATACTACTGCTAGAATTTCTAGAAAAGGTACACTAAGTTTGGATAATGGTAGAACTAAAACAAAAAATATTTTGTATGTAGAAGGACTTAAGCATAATATTTTTATTTTAAGTCAAATTTTTGATTAGGGGTACACACTAAAGTTTTATTTAGAAGTTTATGAAATTATAATAAAATATTTAGATGTATTGGTTGTTGATAATCAGAGAACAAGCAATAATTTTATATGCTATCAGACATCAAAGGTCAAAGATGTTATCTAAGTCAGATTGAATAAAGTTGGCTATGGCATAGGATAATGGGGAAGATAAATTTTGACAATCTTGTCAACATCATCAAGAAGCAAGTAGTAAAAAATCTTCCAAATATTACGAAGTCATCTGACACGCTTTGTGAACCTTATCAACATGGGAAACAAGCCAGAAGGTGATTCAAAAAAAAAGATTACTCAACCACTCAGATGTTAGATATTTTTCACACTAATCTATGTGGACCTATGAGAACTCAAATTACTCAAGGTGAGAAATATTTCATGTTACTTATTGATGATTTTTCATGTATGACTTAGGTGATGTTTTGAAAGAAAAAATTAGAAGCTTTCAGACATTTCAAATCATTCAAAGCATTAGTTGAGGATGAAACTAGTTTGAAGATTATCTAAGATTAGATTAAGGAGGGGAATTCATGTTAGATCAATTTATTTAGTTTTTTGAAGACCATGGAATGAAGAGACATTATTTATTTGCCAAAACTCCACAACAAAATGGAGTAGTTCAATGGAAAAATAAAATAGTTTAAGAGATGGTGAGGACAACGCTAAATGAATCCAAGATAGTAGATAAATATTAGAGAGAGGTAGTTTCTACAATAGTACATATTTAGAATACATAATTATTGAGAGTCAATAGTGACAAGACTCCTTATGAGCTATGGAAAGACAAACCAGTAGCAATTGATTACTTCAAAGTTTTTAGTATCAAATGTTTCATAAAGAGAACTGATGAAAAACATGGTAAGTTTGAATCTAAAGCAAATGAAGGTATATTTCTTGGTTATTCTTGAAAAATTAAAGCTTATAAATGTTATAACAAAATAATGAAGATTTTTTTTGAAAGTGTAAGTGTCAGGATAGAATAAGATGGAACACAAAGAATCAGTGATCTAGTAGACATTTTTGAAATCATTGAAAAGGAATATTTTAAAGAATGAGATGAAGATGAGAAGAAGGAGAAAAAGGACATCAAAACTCCATAAAAATATGTTTAGATAAATCATAATGAAAGTGACATCATCAAGGACATAAATGAAGGAATTTACACTAGATTAATGATGGTAAGTTAATCTAAGTAAGTTAATTTCTCTTTGTTATCCAAAATCTAGCCTAGATATTTTTTAGAAGCTAGACATGATAAGCATTGGGTTAAGGCTATGGATGAAGAATTAAATTAGATAGAAAAGAATAACACTTGGGAATTAGTGCCCAGACTAAAAGATCATAATGTGATAGGAACAAAATGGGTTTATAGAAATAAGTTAAATGAAAATGGAGAAGTGACTAGAAATAAAGCAAGATTAGTATGTAAAGGATATGCTAAAATTGAGGGAATATATTTTGAAGATAAATTTTCAGCAGTGGCAAGGTTATAGGTTATTAGAATGTTTCTTGCATATGTAGTGTTTAAAATTTCAAAGTGTTTTAGATAGATGTCAAATCTACCTTCCTAAATGGGAATCTAGAAGAAGAGGTCTACATTGAGCATCTTGAGGGATTTATTCTCTCAAATATTAGTATATATGTATGCAAATTGAAGAAAGCATTATATGGATTGAAACAAGCTCCCAGAGCTGGGTATGCAAGACTTGATAAGTACATATAGGATCAAGGTTTCAAGAGAGGATTTGATGATAGTAGTCTCTACATCAAAATAGAAGGTGATCATTAATTGATTATTGTGGTATATGTTGATGACATCATTTTTGGAGGAAATATTGAAAAGATGACAAAAGATATTTTTGATAATATGCAAACATAATTTGAGATGTCTATGCTTGGACAATTATCATTTTTCTTAGGATTGCAAATATTTTAGTTAGATAAAGGAATTTTCATATCTCAAAGTAAATATGCTGAGGAAATGTTGAAGAAATTTGGTTTTGAGGATTGTACACCAGTTGGCACACCAATGTGTATAGGAAATAAGGTGAGCAAGGATGAGGATTCACCTATTATAGATCAATCTTTGTATAGATCTATGATTAGTAGTATTTTATATTTAATAGCATCGAGGTAAAAAATCATGCATGTAGTAGGTATGGTTGCAAGATATCAGTCAGCTCCAAAAGATAGTCATGTTCAATTGGTAAAGAGAATATTTAGATATATCAAGGGGACATTAGATTATGGATTGTGGTATCCCACAGGCAGAGATTTCACTTTGGTTGCTTATATAGATTTAGATTGGGTAGGCTACTTAGATTAGAAAGAGTACAAGTGGAGGATATTTCTTCATTGGTGATAGGTTAGTATCATGGATAAGAAAGAATTAGAATTTAGTATCACTTTCTACAGTTGAAGACAAAATATATTGTAGTGGTATTGTGTTATACTCAAGTGCTTTAGATGAAGAAAAATTTGGAAGATATCAAGGTAAAGTATGATGAAGCTATTTATATTTTTTTATGATAACATAAGTTCTATTAATATTTCAAAGAATCTAATGATGCATTCAATAAAAAACATATTCCCATTAGATATAACTTCTTGAGAGAGCAGGATACAGATCAATAGGTTAATATGGAGTATATCAGTACTGTATAGTAGATTGTAGATATTTTCACAAAGAAACTACCAAAAGAAACATTTGAGGATATATGAGAGAAGTTGGGAGTAATTTCTCTTACTTCCTACCATTGAGGTTCAACATCATTTAAGGGGGAGCTAAATGTTAGCTCCAGGTAGGCCCTTTTCCATTGAAGTCAAAGGTAGAGAATAATAGGCACAAGGAATAGGTACATGTACACGTTCCTATAATAAGGGGGAGTTATTGTATGTTTTTTAGATGGTAGTATGTGCAGGTTTCAAGATGTGATAGTTTTAGTTTGAGGTTTACATCAATGACAAAGGGGGAGATTGTTATAAATATTGTCATTGATGTCAAAGGTCTAGCATTATTGGTGATAAAGACCCCGTTTCATTTAATGTTGTTTTTAATATTCATATCTTGGTTAATTTGTGTTAATATTTATTTAATATTAATGGATATATTTTTAGTTTCATATAAGTCAAAATAGGGCCCATGAAGAAGTCAAAGAATCATGGGGTAAAATATGAAAGAGGAATGGGATGCATTTTCTCATGAAGAGTCATCTTGAGGAATTTCAAGAGTCATCACGTGAAGACAAAAGAGGTATGGTGCATTTTTCCATGAAGAGAAACTTTAAGGAATACAAGAAGTCACCAAGATAAAGACTAAAGAGGAAAGGATTCTTTTGATTATGAAAGGTCACCATATGAATTTTCAAATGCAATGATACGAAGAGTCATGAAAGTTTGGCACCATTTTCCATGAGGATTGAAGGGTCACAAAGGGTGAATTCCAAAGGTCATTTGGAAAACTATAAATAAAGGCTTGAGAAGCCATTTGTAATATGCAAGAGAGTGCATAGTTTGTATTTGTTTTTGAAGAGAGAAAAGTAGTAGATATTATAGAGTTCTATCATTTGCTGAGTAAGCAACATTGAGAGATAGTTATGTTTTATACACAAGAGGGTTGGTGCTCCTATGGGTTGGTGATCCTGAAAGTTGGTGCTTGTGAACTTTATATTTTGAGTTGGTACTAATTCATATACTTGAGATTATTCTCTGTGGTTTTTACCACTTTGGGTTTCCACATAAAATTATGGTGTGTATATCTCTCTCTCTTGTGTGGTACAAATTATTGTTTCAATTCTATTACAAATCTTGAATGTGTGATTAGGTGGTTAAATAAAATAAATTAGATTAAGCAAGCAAATATATAATATACTGATTCACCCCTCCTCTTAGTATATTTCATGTTTAACAAATTGTAGGCATAATTAAAGGATCATGCTTATGAGGGACATCATGCATAGAATACTCAAGAGAAAGAATATAAGTAAGATCTATGGGATAGGAAGGAGCACTAATGGAAATAAAACCATAAGTGAATGATGATCCATAGGTAAATAGGTAACCATTGGTTTAAAAGAGTGTATAGGTGGAGGGACCAAAGGTGGAGAGGGAACACATGTGGAGGAACCACTAGAAAATAAAGGACCATAGGTGAAGGGAACATGAAGTAAGAAGGGTGACCCTTCTTACATGAGAAACCTATGGTAGGAGGAATAGAAGAAACATAGATGGTTATAAATTGATCTTAAATATTTTATTAGATGATGCAACATTGATTAGTGTGATGGGTACTTCATGGTGCCATAAATAATATACATCTTCATATTTTGGAATATACTTAGGTAATAACATGGGAAGAGGTATAGTCTTGTTTATGGGCTAAAGAGGATTAGGATACAATGTGTTGATATATTGTTGAAGATTTTGATAATGGGTGGAGGAATGATTATCTATGATATGGAAGAAACAAATATTCTTATTAGTAGACTTTGTGGGTTTACTAATAGAGGGATTAAGAGAATAAGTTGGGTAAGGATGTTATAGTGTACAATCTTAAGTCTAATGACTGACAACTCTATGAATATCACAATATAGTTGATCAAGCCTTGGGTGGGTAGGGGATTAAGCTATGGTAAAATAAGTAGGCCATTACCAATGAGAGGTGAATATGGTGGAGAGACTAGGCAAGGATAATTTAAAAAATAAATAGAATAGGAAGTAGGGAAGGAGACTTAGCTAAAGGTAAAGTGGGAATATGATCTAGACTAGGCTCAGTTGATGGAGGAATAAAATGCATAGAGGGTTTAATAGTGGTAGTAAACATCTTAGGGGGATGTAGGGTATAATGATGCTATTATCTAGCAAAATGATATGGGGTAGTCATAACATGACCCATAAGTATGCTCCAAAGAGGTTATTTAGAAATAAGAGGTTTGTTATGCAAATTTTCCATATCTACCATGAAAACATGAGTAATAATGCTAAAATTATGAGATTTATAAGGTGGTATAAGATAAGATGAATGGAATTTCCCAAAAAAATAATAATGATAATGAAGGATCTCAACATATCTAGCCTAAACAAGACCACCTAGAAAGGGATCATCTAAAGTGTAACCATCATCATAGTCAAGTATATGAAGGTTAATGACACAAGTAGGTATGACCTTCTCATCAAAGGTTCATGATGGATAGATTTAAATTCTTAGTTAAGACCATGGGTATATCATTACTAGGTGGCTAATGAGAACACAACCTCAAAGATGGTATAAGATGGGAAATGAGACAAGGAGAGAGATCAAAAGTTTTGATTTTGAGGGTGATCTCATATTAATCATCGTCATCAAAGTCTAAGAGGTTAGGTGGTATGTTCTTGGTGAGTTTAGGGTGACCATGATAACCTCGCATAGATTTGATGGGCAAATTAAAAATTAAAAATTCTTGGAATGGAACACTCAGTAAGGGTTAAAGGGTTGGATTTTTGAATACACCATGGTCTTCGAATTATTCAAAATTTTAAGCGTTACTGTCACCTTGAATACTATAGATAGTATTATTATGGGGAAATTTGACACATTATTAGGAAGAAGAGGCAATATCCATTATGTGATGATTTTAAGGCCTACCAGTCAAGATATTATAAGAAAGGGAAAAATTGAATATAATAACCTTCAGCCAAATAGTGATAGATGGGATGGTAATAGGTGGCCACACACAACTTAAATGAGGCAATTGAATTCCATCATTACCTTGAAAGGTGTTACATGTGAACTTAATAGTACAATCAAAATATCCAAGGGTTTTAATGAAGTTGAGAGAGGCAACATAAGTACCTGAACCTTCATCAATAAAATCACACTTGACTTGGATATCACTAATATAAATTCTTATAAATATTGGAGGATCATCTACAAAATGAAAAAATTCAGCTAGGATAATTGAAGTAATAGGAAATTTAAGAGAAAGAGAAGTGTCAATTGTTTCATCAATGTGTATAGACATCTCTTTGTATTATTACAAGATACTATTTACTAAACCAGATAAGGTAGCTTCACATCCTACTAGGGTACGATAGGGGATGTTGATTTCAAATAGGAGTTACATAAGTTAGTTGTGATGACATGAAGAAATATTCATGAGTTTGAGAAAGGGAATTTGATATGGGAGATTGGTAAGCTCTGTGATAGGGTCCCATTCATCATAACCCATGAGCGGACTATTGGATAGAGGTGCATAATTTTAGAGGATCTCCTTATAAGGAGGATTATAAATGCATGTAAACTAGTGTTGATGGGATGTGTTTGGTTTAGTTTGGGGATAGATTGGTTGATTGTCTTCAGAGGATGGGGTGGTTAATTTAGGTTGTCTTGTGATTGATATGAATAAGTTCTATTATAAGATTGAATCATATTATTAGTATGGAGAGAGGAAATGGTATAAATGGTATAAGAGGTATTAATGGAGGTGTTGGAATTTTTTCATCAAAAGAGATAAGGTCCTCTTGTCCCAACTCAACTAGGTGAGATGGGGATGAATATTCGATAACATGGAAAGTTTGAGATGATGGGTATGTGTGTTTGATTAGAATAAATGAAAGAAAATACCCTTCATATTTTAGTCATGTTCACAAAATTTTCTTTGGGATTTTTTTCTATAACACTATTAATGTTATTGGTGGAAGGATTAAGATTTTCATTATTATTTTAGTGATTAGGAAGAGGGTCTTTGTAGATGGTTATATGAGAAATAACTTGATTCAAAGATTGATTTTTATTTTATGTTCTGTGAGATTTGAAGGCAATGTAATAGGATTTTTTATGTTTACAAATGAGCTAATCATGATCAAAATTTGGACCAAATAGTAAATCCATAGATAAATTATGTAATTGCCTAGAAGTATCATGAGAGTGACCCCAAGTAGCATAAAATTAAAAAAATTTATTTGGATCATACCATGATTTCATATGGCAAGTGGGATCAATATCTCATTAAAGAGGCCTTGGTAGATGCTTTTTCAGTTAATATAAGGATATTGTCTTATGATCCACCATGTTATTCTCGCACTTATTAGATAGGGTCTTACAACATTTGATGAGATATTATATAGTTTTAGTCTCAAGTTATTTACAATTGATAAAATGAGCTAAGGTATTCTCAAGGAGGTCACTAGTTTATGTACTAGAGTGTTAAATAGATCTTCCAAACTAGTGATAGAATGAGACTTGAGTTGATTATACAAATCTAAATAATATCTAAAAGGGTTTTTTGATAATACCTTGGTAGTGGTAAAAGTGTTTAGCTTGACCCAATCTTTGTATATATTGCTAAATGTTTTTAAATGTAAGGTAGGATTAGTTAACCTATTGTAGTTAATGGTAGGGGTGATACCTCCTATATCTATATTAGAAATTTTATGTGTAAGAGGTTAATTTTTAATATGTTTAATCATTTTGATAATAAGAGGTAGTTGTGGAATAAGGTTTACATTGGAATCCCTAGGGGGTGGAAGCATTTTGATTTTTCACTCCCCATGGAAATTATTGTGGTTGATTTTAGAGGTGAATAAGGTGATTCTGCATTTCCATCATTTAATTGGTGTTATTAAATTGAAAAGAGTTCATTTGGATAAAAATTTAAAAAAAAAATTATTATTTTAAGTGGTGTTTTGATTAGTTTATGTGTCATGCAAAGCATTAGCACTAGTATTAATTACTTGGGTACGAGTGTGAGTAGTGGCATACATGGCACTAGTGACTTGAGAGGTATTGGTAGAAAAGGAGGTAATACTAGCATGATTAGCATGTGTAGAAATATATTAATTAGTAAAAGTATTAGAATAAAAATAAGCACTAATGGCATGATTACCATTGGTATTAAATTGTGCACTTTTGGTGTGATTGAGGACGATGGGTCTTGGAAAAGTACCACTAGATGTTGGACCTACCATGTTAGTAGAGATACTTGGCATGAATGTGGAATAAATCAAGGAATAATAGGTTATATTAGGGTAAGGAGTCACGAGAGAAGGAATAGGTGGAGAATCAAAGAATATATTGCCCCCAAATCTGTGAGCGAATGAAGGGGAAGGTGAATGTGGTTCTTATTCATGACCACATACCATAAAGTTGTAAATAGTGGAAGGGTCTTTTCCTCAATGTTGAGGAAATTCATTATTGAATAAAATAATTTATGGATTATACTCTAATTTAGGTTAATTTTATAAATATAAAACATGGTTATGAATTGAAGAGGCATGAGGGGGAGTCCCATAATTTTTAGTGTGTGTGTCCATATGCACATTAATTTCATCTAAAGTGAAAGCCTCAAGATATTTATGGGGAAACTGATTAGGATTGGTAAGTTTCATAATATTTATTGTGTTTAACTCTATATTATCTTTAGACATTAAGTTCATGATGAAAGAGAAAGTTTTAAATGGGCGATTCAAAGAAAAAATTAGAAATCAGGATACAAAGTTGAACTAGTTGATTGGATTATGTAACCCAATGAAGAGAAAAAAAATAAGAATACAAAGTCATTGATGTCATCTCTATATTTTATACATGAAGTCTAAACAAGATGATAAGGATGAAAATTCATGCATGTCAATTATGTACTTCTAAACATAGAATCTAAATAAGGGGCAAGAAGATACAATCATTCAGGTCGACTATGTACTATTAGAAGGAAGGTAGAATAGTCTATAAGAGTTTTTTTTGATTAAGATGATAGTTTTATAAAATAGGGGAAAATTTACAAGATAATTTGAATAAAACATGAATTTGAAACCACAAACAATTGGATCAATGTGACTGATCCAATGAGAGCACATAGCACAAACCTTACAACAATGATGGCCAATGTAAGTTTTATAATAGAATACACAATGATCAAGGATAAAGAAATTAAATAAAAATAAAATGATAAATAATTTTTCATTGAAGTTTTATTTGATTATAATAGAGTGTAATTTTGGTGTGATAGGAAGGTTAGCTGAAATAGGGAACTAGAAAGGAATCTATGGTTGGTTTTAGGATATTTGGGTTGAAATGGGTTTGTAGTGGTAATGGTACTAACTTTGTATTGTGGGCTACCCCCTCACTTCACAATATGATAGTGATAAGGGTGTTATGTGCTTTTCTAATATCTACCATTAACCACATATTTATAGTTGGCTAGAAAACCAAGTCGACCTCCCCCTTTTTAATGAAATACAAGTAGGACTTGGGAAGATAATATATTAATGATTTTTGAATGTTACGTGTTTTGGTAGTATGTGAAAAAGAGTAAAATAGTGTAACTAAAAATGAAATTTGAAAAACCACCAATTTAGACTATGTGAGTTACTCTAACAATGCAAACAACTAAAAACTATATGTGAATTAGTTACTATCAAACAAATGTTAATTCCTTGATTTAAAATAATAGAGTCTATTTAGGTGACAATATATATAAATAATACATAACATAGTTGACTAGGTCATTGCTATTTTTCATAAGAAATGTCTTTAAGAACAATGTCAAATAGATTGATTATGTCTTTTAGATAGAATAAAAACTATAGAACTAAGTTGATGAGGTCCACCTAGTTAATTGTAGGGTTGCATTCTTGTAGACTATAAACATGTAAAAAACAAAATTTAAATGAAAGAGATATATAATAAAGGAACCTTGGTGGGATTGAAGATTATTTATATTTAAAATTTTATGTTGAGATTGTTCAAATGTTTCTTTCAAATGTTACCAACTTGGTTGACTAGTTTGACCAATTTATGAAAAACCTTATGTGCTAAAGAAGAAATAACGAACAAATTTAACCTATTCAACAGTGTTTGTTGACCTTTATGTTGGTAGAAGAGAATATAAAATATATTTGACATGTTTGATAGTGTATTATAATTTAGAACTGAATAATACTATTATGTTTAACTACTTGATTAAGTAACCTATAATTGATGATGACTGCATAGACAAAATAAATTTGTTTTGAAGTGACTATGTGTTAAGCCTATGTACATAAAGTTACAACTATACTGACTAGTTTGATATAGTACTAAAGATATATAAAATATAATAAAATGATAAAATTATGGTGTGAATAAAACCTTAAAGTATTAGATTCAAATGAACTTCACTAGAATGTATGCAAAGGGAAATTCAACTAATCAATAAATTAATTGTAGCTCATAGAAGATAAATCCTACTTACACTTTTGATTGGAGATACATTATATATTCTTTTTCATGATCTAGATGGCTTTTATACACCTATCCAAGTGATATATTACCATAATAATATCACTAGGGAGGGTTACAAAGCCTACAGTCAATGAAAACTATGCAATAACCCTAACTAGGTCCTATGTTTTCATATTCACTAAGTATAAATGACAAAATCCAAGTAAAATATAATATATTTGTAACAAAATATTTTGTCACAAATTTAGGGTAATAAAAATGAAAAGTAAACATGCATATAAGACATATACTTATATCAATGTATATGAAATCCTAATGCATGGGATAGAAGTACAAATGCTAATCTATCAACTCTTACAAAGAAGGAATAAAGTTAGGAATATTTACCTTAAAATATGAACCCACTAAGCCTTAATCTCTCATTTATCCAAGTTTATTTAAAATATGTTGTTGTGTTATTTAAAGATTAAAAGGATATATTATCTCTAGGCTATACAACCTATCAATGCATATAAAAGAATTCTCCATAAGACAAGATCTGTATCTCCAAAAAAAATTATGAAACCCTAAGATATGATCATCAAGATAATGGTTTATAATCAGATGCACAATATAATACTCTTCTAATTCTATTCTTTTATAAATGATGAAACGAATGTGTTTATATAGATAAGTTGAACCCTAGTCCTTTCTAAATGTTTATCTAAAATGTCATCTTAATCATGTAATGTACCTATATATATGATATATTAATGTATATGGGTTGATGGAGATGCTAACATGTGGCACATATCCCCCTTGATTAGTTATATGAGAACAATATATTAGGATAATTGAGTAATTTATAGAATTAGTTCATTGAGTAATTATTGTCCTACAATGGGATTATGAGGTTACCCATCCATTGTCAGTTAGATAGAGTTCTATATAAATAAGGTCAATATCATTTTAAAGAAATCAAGTAAGCATTGATTCTTATATTGTAAGAGGATATTTGAGGTTGTCCTCTTGAAGATACATTGTGAATTTATTCCTTCCTAAAGGAGTATTTTATGGGGTTACCCTACCTTAAGGGTGATTATTCTATTTTTGCATATATTGAGTATTTGGGAATCTTGGCCCACATATATATTCTATGTTGTGTTGATCTACATCATATTCTACATATTTCCTATTATTATAAGTATGGATCATAACAAGTGGTATCATATCCTCAATCTGGGTAATTTGTGTGGGATAAAACCCTAGTTTTGTGGAATCATTAATATATTATAATCAATTGTGAATTTTTGTACAATTTTTTACTAGATATGGATAATATTTTAATGAAGTCAAAGTAAAAAAATTGAGGTCTTATGAGTAGTTTTGATAGAGTTAAGACTATTTAGCATTTATAATACTTTCATCATACGTTACAAAATATAATTATATTTTATATGAAATTTTTGTGGATACTTTCTTAGAATATAGGAGATCTACAATAAAAATTTCATATTTTTTGAAACATTTTGCATGATTTATTGTGATTTTATGATTTTTCATAGATACACTCAATAGGCCAATTTTTTTCAAATTTTTTAACAAAATTTTTAGTGAAGTTTAAAAGTCATGCTTGGGATATACAATAACAATTTTGAGCTATTTGGATCAGTTTTAAATGAGTTATATTTTAGGTTATTTCATTAACCTTAATTTTTTTTATGGATCATGAATTTACAATTATTTTAAGGGGAAGATGATATTGATGATAGATAATGGTGGCTCATTTTTAAAGGAGAATAATACTAATTTTTTTTTTGGAAAACATTTTTATCTCTTTCTTTGTGTGGGCTCACACAACATAGGTTTAAATATTTTATCTGCACACAATGGTATTCTACATGGGAAGAAATGGAACAAATTTTCCTAGATCAATGGGATATGAAATAAAAATAGGATGATAAGAGGAATAAAATAATGATGGTAATGAATAATTTAATAGAGATTATGAAAATGAAATATTAGTTGAAGACAATAATGACAATGAAGTAGAACATTCAAGTGATGATGACAAAGAAGAAATTGAGCATAATGATAATGAGGAGAATACATATGGTGCAATAGGAGAGGTATGGGATCTCAAAAAAGAAGAAGAATAATAACTAGATAAGGGTTCAAATAATTTGGCTCTAAATAAATATGAGTTCATTTTTTATTTTCATGGATGTATTCAAAAGAAGAAGGTTATTGTGTCCATAAAACCTACCATCAAGTATAACTTCATGAACATGAATGTATCCCAACATCTACATGTTCAAGCAAAGAATATAAAGGAGGTTCAAGTAGATGGTAAGAATATTCTAGTTTTTGAAGATTTTAACCTCATTATAAAAAAATATGTTCTACATTCAAATTTTTATGCTTTGTATGTGGATGGTGTAGATATGGTTATTGGATATCCATGGTTAAAAACTTTAGCAACAATCAATATTAATGTTTAGAATAAGTTCATGAAATTTTGGTATAATAAAAATGACACTTTATAGGATATCGTAGTGGTAAAGGCATCAATAATAGTGAAGGTAGATTATGAGGATGATATTGAAATAGGTGATAAAAAGCATGAAGAATATTAAAATGACATAGATTAAGAAATAAAAAAATAATAAATGGACACTTCATCTACTCAAGAGATTAATAATAAAATGGTGGAAGAGGTAGAAGAAAAGGTGGATAAGTTCAAATTATCTAAAAAAATCTAAGGTATATAGTTATCCACATCATCATGAGAGGAAACAATCATGAAGCCATGTGAGGGAGTTTCATAATAGCATGCATTTTGGATATATAAGAAATGAGAGTTACAATAATTATGGCTATGCATGGAATCTAAATAAAAACTACTATGGTTAGGTATGAAATCAAAAAAGCACAATGGCATATGGAACATGGAATTAGTGGGTAAATCACTATGACTATGCATGGAATAATAACTACTATAGTTGTGATTGTAATCAGAGTAGCACAAAAGAATAAGGTAAATAGAATCAAAGGAAGAAAATTTACTCATGGACACCAAGGTAGTATAGTTATGATCATGAATGTAATCAAATTAGAAAATTAGAATTTGGAAATAAGGTTGCAAATGTATCACCTAACAGAATCACAAATGGGTGGTTAGATGATCAAGCTTAGATAAAAGTGTACAATGATTTGAAGTACACTCATTATTTGGTTTCATCCTATGTTTTAGGGATGAAAACTATTGAGGGAAGGAGTGTTATATATCTGGAGATATGATATACTAATATATATAGGTTGATGGAGATGTCGTCATGTGGTACACATCTAAATTAGTTAGTTATATGGGTCCAATATATTAGGATAATAGAGTAATTTTTGGAATTAGTGCATTAGGTAATGGTCATCCTACATTGGGATTATGAGGTTACCCATTTGTTGTTAGTTAGATAGAGGTCTATATAGAGAAGGTGAATATCATTGTAAAGGAATAAATTGAGCATTGAGTCTTCTATTATAAGAATATTTAGGATGTTTTCCCCTCAAAGAGACATTACAGAGTTATTCCTTCCTAAAGGAGTATTGTATGTTGTTGCCCTACCTTAAGGGTGATTATTTTATTTATGCATATAATGACTATTTGGGAATCTTGGCTCACCTATATAGTTTATGTTGTGTTGATCTACATTATATTCTACATATATATCCAATTATTATAAGTATGGATTATTTACAAAAAAAATTATGTCTTAGTCTAGGTCATCTAGGGGATGACCTAGATCCTAAATGATTTTTTCAGTTAGATTACAAGGTAAATGGGGACAAAATTGTATCATAAACTATCAAAAAGAATTTTTGGTTAGGGAAAGGCTAATAAAAGTAGAAAATGACTAGAGGAGGGTGAAAAATAGGAGGCAAAGCTTAGGGGAATGTTTTTATGAGATGGTTGTGTATATATAAAGTGGTAGTAGAGGGACAAAAATATTATGAAGTACTAGTGGTTTACCCACCCCTTTCTCAGTTCACACCCTAAGTCATGCACTCAAATAGATTGAGACTCGATGGGTTCCTTCAAGAGATAAAACATTAGTGATTGATAAAATTTGAAAATATTATGTGTATACAATATCCTCAATCATAACAATGGAATAATAATTATAATAAATTCTATCTAGTGGTAATTATACTTGGTTTTCCATGACCAAGTAGTTAAATTAATAATCCCACTCATAATGACTCACCAATTATCATCAATGGACTCAAGTAAAGGAAAAAAATTACATTATTATACTAAGGATCTAGGGCATTGCACATATTATATCTTTGGTGTTGTATCCTTATTTTTGAGTACCTATATTCTCATAGGATGGTGTTATATTCATTATTAACATAGTCTCTTGTGTCCCTTTGAATTTTTCCCTAACTATCTCCCACTTCTCACATTCTCCCCATGTATTCCACTAGTGTTCTAAGTCCATTCTTGTGATCTCTATTTATTTTGCATATTTACTCTAACTATGTCCTTCCTATGCCATGATTTCTTACACTATAACTCTTCCCTATTGTGTTTACTCTACATCATGATTTTTTAGTAAAGTATTTATCCAAAATTTGGGTTCCAACATCAATCCACAGTTTGACATTAGAACATGCTAGACTAAGTACCAATCTGAAGCTCCACCAAAAATAAGAGGCTAACTTGCTCGATATGCTTCTTGACACTTACCCAATGTGACAAAGTGTTCAATATGTTTGTCATTACTTATTTAATTACTAATTTTATATTCTTGGTCTCCTTAGATTGGTTAAGACACTCACCTTTTTTATTTATAATAAAGTTTAAGGGATGTGGAAACATCCTTATGAATTCCCTCAAGTGTGGTGACCTCAAAAAGAACCTATACTCAGAGTGCTATAGAGTTTGAGTTTATTTCCTATATGTGCATGCTTAATATTTCATCCATGGCCTTCACATCCTTAAATGATTTGGTACATTTTGAGTAGTCTTTTATTAATAATGATTTATCATCCAACTTTTATAACTGAAGTTATTTCACTTGAATTCGATCTGCTAAACTATTGTTGGTCTAGATAGATTATAAAAAAACTCCATATAAAATGGTAATTACATCTCTAAATCTATTTAAATCTCTCCCCCGCACCTCTACAATTTTTTGAATATATTTTATTTCCCATATTTTCTCATATTAAGGGCTAGGATACTCTTTTTTGTAGTTTTAAAAGTATCTCTATTAGGGTTTATTTTTTGTCTATTGCCTCACCAAATAATGGGACTCTATTCACTAGAATTGAATATTGGATTAATATTCCCTTACATATGATCAATGTTTTAACCTTGTCATTTTTCTCCACCTTCAATTGGCACTTAAGCTTATCCATCTCTTCCTCTAGTTTCACCCTAGTGGAAACCTCTTTATTATATAACACCAATATCTCAACATTTTTCCTCTCATCCTATTATGAATCAAAATCTATCAGGCCATTCTACCTTACAAATTCTAATGCCATTTTCAAAAGTGTCATGTTAGCCTATATAAAGTTAATTGATAGGGATATAAAAAAATAGTATTGGGTAGTGATACTAATTTCAAATCTAGTATAAGACTATCAGAGGGGATATCAAATTCGCATTATTATTTATACATATGAAAGAAGAAAAAAAATTCACATCAGGTCTGGTCAGATGCATCCTTGTTGGAAGAAAAATGTCTTAGATGGGGGGGGTGAATCAGAATTCAAACTTTCATATGCAAACTTAAGCAATCATAGATAAATTACACCATCATATACATATTATCAAGAATAAACATCAATCTTCAATATCGTGAAACATATGAACACAAAGTATATGTAAAAATCCCTAAAGGGGAATAAAATCCACTAAAACAAAAATTGAATTTTTTTTCCTATAATACCATTAATAAATTTTAGTTGAGAACCTACCTAATAAGGAGCATTAACTACTAAATTTATCAAGCACCAAGTTGCTAGGAGGCTATAACCACCTTATTAATCAAGAACCCATGCAATCAACACTTAGATTCTATCCAAATTGATATTGTTTCCATTTAAAAATTTATGATCGTATTCCTTTTTTCTATTGCACTTAAATCTACCTCTCCCACAATCAAAGGTTATCTTTTACCTACATTTCTCAAATACCCCTTATATGGCTTGAAACTATCATGAAATCACTCATGAAACACTATATATGTCTATGATTGATTCATATCATTTATTAGATATGTTTAATGACTTATGTAATCCCATAAAATCCTCTTATTCTTTGCTTCACATATACACACTCTACACCCTCTATTAGTCCTAAAAATGCCTAGTATATAAACAAGAATTTTCTTGTCCATATCCTTCTTGTTGAACCAAGCACTCTTATCATTTTAGGCTATACATGGAGTGGATATTAGAACACTTCATATAGAATAATAAAATATTCTCTAATTCCCTTTAGGTCTTACCTTCCTCAAATAGGCCTTATTTCTCCTTTAGGTCTCATGGAGACCTAATCCTATTAGGAATAATTAGTAAATGTTACTCTTTGATACTTTTGGAGAACATTCAAACACTTTGTACAGAAGGGGAACACCATATGTCATCCAAATATACATTTTATAATATCATAAAAGTTTTTTAATATTTTTTAGGTTAAACTAGTACTTGGAGCACATCAATAAAATAACTCATATTAGCCCTATGTATACTCGGAAAGTTTATCAATAATAATTGAAACTTAAACATAAATTTTACAAAAAAATATGGAAAAAAATATATTCAAAACATTCATGGCATCTATGTCATTAAAAACTTTATTTTACACTTCAACACAAATATTAAATCATAAAATCACTTCTGCAACATGACCACTCAAAACTGCCTGAATGCTCCAAAACCTAGTCATGAATAATTAACCACCAAAATATATAAAAGTAAATTTAATGAATATTAATTCAATAATATTAACCTCATATTAATTTTTAAAATATTCATATTCACTATAATATTCAACTCTATAAAAATCACCTCATACTCATCTCTATTAGATGACTACTTAGATCTGTTAAAAACTTCAAAACATAGTCATGAAAACAATGACTTAGAACATTTGTAAAATAATTATCATGAAGTTTAAATGGGTTTATATGATAATTTATAATACTCACATAAACTTATGAAAAATATATTATAGGATTAAATATCAATAATCTATCTTACTGACAAATCTCATGTCTTCATTGTATATAGACCTCATTGTGTTATACATGTCAGTTTGAGAGCACCTTTATATTTATATATAAGAATATCCAAATTTTCTATCCAATAGGGATATGAGTCAAATTTATTTAAAAAAATCCTATGAAATTTTATCCATCCCTAATCCATGGCAACACATCCCTAATCTCATTCCCACTTCTACCTATTTTTCTCACTATCTTCTTCACTACGCCTTTTTAGCAATAAGTAAACTTCAATGACTAGTTTAACATATTTAAAAATTCTAGAACCTAATTATTAAAAAAAAATTTAATAATATATAAATCTCAATTTCAACCTCCAACCACTTATAAACTTTGACTCAATCAAATCTATATCTAATAATAAATTTATAAGAAATATGCATTTTCCTATAGGGTCCACTTATTCATCTAATAGAAAAATGCCACATAGAGGTACCTAGGAGAGTCCACTACATGATAAAATCGTCAAACTAGGTCATCCAATCAATTTGGATCTATTTCCAACAAGATATTCCATATCAAGTCACAATTAGGGTTTTAGAGAGGGTTAATACCACCTTACATTCTTAATGATCATTCATAAATCTTGGACCCTTGATATAGAAATAAATGCATATAAATTTGATATAGGATCCTTCTAAAAACTCAATGAGATTCTTAGGGTATCATGAAAATGTTTCATGTACTAATGTTTGTAATAAATTCCTTTTCAGGTCAACCACACCTAATTTTATGCACATAAGAAACCTCAAAACCATATTTCATTTTTTATTATTAAACTCAAGACCTCAAAATTTACAAACACTCTTCAAACAACATGTCAAACCAATATCAATTCTCACTTGTAAATTCATACCTTGGGAACTAAACCTCATACCCTGATTGATCACCACCTCTCTCTTTACTCTTTAGGATTTGGATTTACAGTTCATATTAGGCCTCAAAGTAGACCTTTTAACTATTTTTCAAGAACTATAAATCTTAATAATATTCCAAAACAACCTTCCACATGCTCTAGCACTATGTTGTATCCTTAATAGGTCTTGTCAACACTTCATGATACCTTATTGGGTCAATCAGGGTCTAGGACTAGACTGGTTACATGCTTAGGCTTAAAACCTTACCCCTGTAGGTTTACCTTGAATATTTATTGAGTGTTTCAACAATTCTTATTCACTCTTGATAATCCTTAAACATCCACTTATACCTATGTGTATCCATATCACCAGACCACTATCTTCATACCTCTCACAAGGTCTCTTCATGTGATGATCAATGTCATGGAAAGTTTTCTCAACATCTTAAAGCTTGATAAATAAACTTGAAACATTACTTGATGATTCAAAAATTTGATCATATTCCTTTTGTGATCATTAAATAGTATCAGGTATTTGTACACACTTCTTCATGCAACTTCTCATGATATGATAATGTTCCTCAAGACTAGAGCTCAAAAGTAACTTACCTTGTATCTTGATCTTGACATAGAAACATGAAATAAACCTTATAAAAACCATCAATTTTCCTTAAAATTATATCTAAATGGAGAGATAATAGGTTACCTTAAAATTCTCTCTTCTCATAAGACTTCCTTGTCACATACCACTTCACCATACATCTTTACTAGATTCAATTTGACATCAGCTTTGATCTTAAAAATAATGACATCCATTTTGAACTTGACATAAATGAAAACACTTCTTAATAATAATATAGATAAACATGATAATACATATAAAATAGCTTTTCAGGTACTCACTTCTAATATTGGGCACAAAGGTTTGTGGTTGCATCAGGATTATTTATTCTCAAAATGGATCCATCAATTGGATCTTTCCCCTTTAAGGGTTCTCACTCAAGTATCTCAATTTACACATCTTTATCTTGTAAATTAGTTACAATGTAAATTACACTCATTCTTATATATTTTTTAGAACCATCCCTCTCTTCACCAAGTAGATATTGAATCTCCATCCATGCCTCCTCAAGGGTGGTCCCTTCATGTTGTGACATTGAAGGTGTCTTCTCAGAGTTGAGAGTGGCTTAATATTATTTAGTAGAAAATATTTCTATTATTACTTAAGGAATATCTCCTTGATGTTCCACATCACCATCTTTAGGCACCATCATCTCCTATTCTAAAGGAATAGTCTATCTTATTCACTCTAGACCTTCATGTTGAATAGATGGTGGATCTTTCTTCATCATTACCTAGGTATTACTTTTCAATTTTTAAGGTTATTATTGAGTAATTGTACTAGCATTTTGCCTAGGGTGATACTTCTTGTTTTGTTCCAGTTTTGTAGGGAATCTCTATCTTTCCTACTTCACACTACCTAAAGATTTATTCTTTGGATTTAACATATAGAATAAAGAATGAATAGAATTTACTACTAAATTTTGTTACACTTCTATGTAGGTTCTATTTGACTAAATATTTTATCTATAGGATTTGTTCCTAGGATTTATTTATAACTAGTGGAGGGTATGAGTCTCTAAATCAATCTATTTTGTAAAAATACTTATATGATACACATCATTTATCTAGTTAATCATGTTCATGAAGTGTCACACTATTAAATTCTATTGAAATTTAATTCAATCAAATAACTCTCTTGAGGGGACCATCTATATGTACACAAGGGAGAAGTATTACTTAATGAAAAACATGGATTAGTCTCCCACCTATGTAGGTATATCATTTTTTATGTGTCATTTGTTCCCAAAGGCTTCCTTGATTCCATCATACCATCACTTCATTTTGATTTTGTGGGATGGAGTGATTAGGCATCACTAATTGAATGCATTGTACCATTCCACATGGGATTTATTCTCTAGTGGGTATACCCATTTGAGTTCTCTAGAGTGTATTTAGATATAATAGTTTCATCAAACACAATAAATAAAAGTTAAGTGCCCCATATAAACCTCTATTTGGGAACTTTGTGGGATTGCATATTCTATGATCTTGGTAGCAAAGTAATGCACCTAGTAATACTTTAATCCCTTGGTGACCTATTGCGTAATGTATAGGTGGGACATATCCACCTCTTTCCATATATCTCCACCTCCAACCTTTATCATTATGATTCATGTAGAAATTTAGAGGGAGGGATATTAAAGACTCATTATGTGCATGGCATGGTCTTGGTTTTGATACTAAAACACTATGGTCATCTTCTCTATCTCATCTTAGTCCTTTAATTTAGATATAAGGTCTATGCCCAAGCACTGCAACCCTGATACTTTGCTAAAGATTTCAACTATAATCTTATTTTTATGTCGAGTGAAATATATGTAACAATAATTCTCCTATTATATTATTAACTTAATTACTTCCACTAGCTTTCCAAATTAAGGTTAAAATTTGGGAAAAGGCCAATAGTATCCACAACATTAAAAATATTCAACTCATAGACTAGATTGCTCTTAGTATTCTTGAACTCTACCTTGTAGTCATGTTGTATCTTTATTCATTATTTGGATGGAAATGGTTGTATTCAAATACATTTTAGGTCAGTACATTAGACACCAAATTCTGAATGTGTACTACCAACTCTAGGTAATGCATCTCTTCAATCATTAAAGGTGGTGGTGGGGGCACAATAAATTTCTTATTTGTTTGGTATGCCATATATATCTTTGTCTTTCATGTGAAATACTAATTCTCTACGTGTTTCTTCTCTGATTAGTAAAGTCTCATCATCAACACTCAACTCTTCTTCCTTTAGAATAATAGGAAATGGTTAACTTCATTGAGCCTTTTTCTTTGGCCACATCACGCTTCATAGATCCCAAAGGTTGAGTCATGGCCATCCAAAGTTTTAAAAGGAATACATGTTTTATTGGGTAATCAATTTGTCTCTCCTCCTTAAATGCCCTATAATGGTGGATATATGCCTATATAACCTATAACTCTAAAAATTATACCCATCCTTACAATTCACTTGACCCTATTTGTTCTTCTTAGCTAAAAGACATTGTAAGACCTAAAAATAACCTAAATTCATCACTCTATACTCATATGGAAGCTTGAAAATCATTATGTGACATCTATAATTCACTCATTTGGATTGTTATGTTTACAATCACAATAATATTAAAAAGTGAAATGATCCATATTTATCCTTTTATGGGTTTAAGGGGGTAATTTTATTTACTACCCTCCCTCCACAACCATCACTTCACATAATAAATGTGACCAATGGTATTACCACAATGTGATATTGGCATAGTTTCCATTACCACTATTCTCCTTGTATTAATTACATGTCCCTTCCTACACTTTTCTTAAAGTTCATGATAGATGTAAAGAATTTTAAATGTTTTACATTCCAAAGGTGAGAATCATTCATTACCTTAACTAGTTTATGGTTACACACTAAATCTTGCATAACATTTTATCCTTATACACTTTTACTTACACAAATATACTCTCGTGCTTATTCCTATAGACCATATCTTGACACTCCATAAATGTAACACCCTGACATCACACTAATAGTGCTTTATGGTCCTCCACAAGAATATTAAAAAGTCTAAAAATGTAAGTGTTCACTATAAAAATATTAAAGGGCATGAAATTAGTGTGTTTATTTATTAAAAACAAAGGAAAAAATAAATTTAGCTAATATCATAAGCCTTATTAGTATTAAAATGAAAGATTCATTCATAAAAGTAGGGTTTTAACTAACTACTATTGAAATGATATGGAAGAAATTAGGCATTTAAAAACATTAACCTATACACACTAGTGGTATGGATACTATGAATAATCAAAAGAACATATAAATGTAAATAAATATTTTTTGAGTGGTGCACAAACTCAGAATCATATACTAAGAGTTACATACTAGGATAGAAATTATTGTGCTTTAGATGGTGATCATGTCATGCATTCTATTCTTTTTCTCCACTCCCTGACTCTCATGTGTGAAAAATATAGTTTCATCCATAAAAAATAAAGCATATATGTGTGCTTTTAAATATGATTCATCATCTATCCATTTTAAATACATAATGTGAATATAAGGAATAAGGAAATCCACTAGAAGGATTGCTTTAATACCGACTACAAGGTTTAGTGGTGTGCTCTTAATTAATCACTTATAAGTGGTTAAGCCCATAATACTACAAACACAAGATCATCCTAGTTAGTGTATCAATAATACATATCTTGGAAAATTTAGTGTGTAATATCTCATTGAATTGTTGAGTGTACCATTGGCTTTGGAATGATACAATGTTATCTTATGGTGAACGATCATGAACTTTGCTAATAGGACATAAATATTCTTGTTCAGGAAGTGGGTACCTCAATCACTAGTGAAAAATTATAGATAACTAAGCTTTGTAATGATATTTTCCTAGATGAATTAGGTAGTAGTAATCACTATACAATCTGATATCAATGCTACATTAGCCCAGTGAGTTAGATAATCAATAGTAGTGATAACATAGTGGGAGCTAGTAAAACTTCCTGCTAGGCTGATATACCCAACGAAGTTAATGTCCCATTTTTTAAAACATTTTAAAGATAGAATATGATGAATGAGATTCACATCCTTAATATTCATATTTATCATGAACTATAAAATTTCACACTAGTGTATGTAAAGATTAGCATCCTTAAATAAGGTAGGCCAATATAATCTTGCCAAAAAAAACATTTCACATGGTAGCTTCAATGGCATAATTTATCCCAACAACACCTTCATGGACCTAATATAGAACCTCAGTGTGCTCATGTTGTATAACACATTAAAGTAACTCATCCTAGCTAGGCTTATAAATTTTGCCCCTATGAGATAGAATAAAGTGGCATGAATAGTGAGCTACTTCTTTGTGGAGTGTTAAAATGAGCTAGGGATGAGTGTGTATTAAAAAAGTGTGGTTATATCGTTGAGTTCCATAAAGATGCACAAAATGTGGAATAATTACACGCTAGTAAATATTAATCTATTAAACACACTAGTTTGTGAGATTAAATATGTGAAATATGGTTTGGACCATAATTGCCCTTACTAGGCTTGACCATAAATGAGAAATAGAATTCTTAAAATAACACAATCCACTAGAAAATGTGACCATGTAATATTGATTTGTTGACCAAATACTTTAATACCAATTTGTTCATAAAGAATAAAAATGTGGTTGCTAATAGGTATTGTCAAAGCATTTTAAGGTAATAGACTATAGATAATTCCACATGATCTATAGTAGTATAGTTCCTTTCAACTGGATTAAGATTTCAAATTGTAAAGTATATAAGGTAATCCAAGATACCCTCACCAGGCTAAGCAAGTAAAGCAATAACCACCATGTTGGGAGCATCAACATAAACATGGATAGGCTTAGTTTAGTCTAGAAACTAGAGAATGGGTGTGGTGAAAAGTTTGTTATTTAAGGAAATAAAGGATTCTTGGTGAACACTAGTCTAAATAAAGTTACCATTATGTTTTAGTAGGTCCTTGAGAGGTGAAAAAATCTTAGCATATCCATGAGTAAATTTTCAATAATATCTAGTGTACCATAAGAAGGTGCAAACCTCTCATTGGTTGGTTGGTACTGTAAGTTAGAGAATGATACTGATCTTGGCTGGGTCCATTAAAATTCCATCATGATAAATGACATAACCAAGAAGAATGTTGAATGGGATAGAAAAGAGACACTTCTTCAAATTGAGAGAAATTTGAAGATTCCTAAAGTGCCCAAGCATGAGACAAATATTATAATAATGGTCCTTTACTAAACTACAGACCATCAAGTCATGACAATATACCTGAAGGATTGTATGGATAAAGTATTTGAAATATTAAACTATGATCCAAAAGAACACAATAGGGTCATTATTCAATTTTAATGGCATGCCATTATAATAAAAATATCCCCCTCTCAATTATATATCTCATCTTGATACTATCATGTTTAGAAATCTAAACTTGATGGTACCCATAGAAACCATCCATAAAGGTATAAACTTCACATCTAGAAATACCTTTGAGAATCTCTTCAGTGAATGTTGCTGGGAAAGGGTCGATAAAATATGTTTCATTAATTATTATTTAATCCACATAAATCTATATGCATACATAATTTTTGATACTTATTGCCATTTGACTCACCCACTCAAACTAATCAATAGGAGTAATGACTCCCACATGTAACATACTATCGATCTCTTCTTTGCCATGAGTATGAAAATTAGGATTCATTTAATAGGGCCTATTTTTGATTGTTCAAACACCTTCTACCAATTTGATATGAATATTACCCAAATAATATTAGACATCCTTAATCTCAATATAGTTATGTGGGAAAACATCTTGATACTCTTTCAACAACACAAACACTTTTATGATCTCAATATCATACTATCGATTCCCCACAATATCCATATTGGGTGCTTGCTCCATACCAAAATTGTATTGTATGGTATATATAATCTCCAAGTATGGGTGTTTGTCATCCTAAATGGTGGCATAGACATTTTGAGCACCATACTCCATGTGTACATCCTTTTTATCAATCGATGGGTCATTCAGATTAGATCCATTACCTATATAAACTTAAAAACACAAATTTATAGTTACCCTTTGCCATTTATTATCTTAGTGTATGATATAATATAGGTTAAAGATGGTGATAGGATGCCTTCTCACTAGTCTCATTGAAAATAGCCAAACCTTCCTCTTGCACACCATGTATTATTCAAATCCAATCTTTAATGGGGCATGGGTCATGTTTGATAGCTTGATGCATAGCTTATAGTGTAAATCACAAATGCATATAAGGGGATGAATATGATAACATTTAAATCATGTTACTCTTTATTAGACACTAATAACTTGTATCTAGATGGTTCTCTTCATGAACATACCACATTTTATCCCAAGTGCATAGAGTGCTAGAAAATGTGTGAACCAAAAGGTAGTCTAGAAAGAAAGTTTCTTATGTCATCCATATTGTATTGAAAGCTTCAAGGTGAGGTTTTAGAGCTCAAATACTAATATAACCTAACAACACCATATATATAGTTATCATGATGAAATCTATGATGTAAACTAGAATGTACATGATCCCAATTAATAAAAAACTCTCAATGAGTTTACCACAATTGAGTAGGTGTGACTTCAAAAATATGAATGATTGGTCATAATCAATCAACATAAAAATAATAAAAGGATTATAATTATTGGATAAATTTAGGGACCTCAATTTTACCATGAAACCTCATAGCTTCATCCATCTTTGTGGGTGGCATAGTCATGATTTGTCCATGAAGGAGATAAAAACATTTATGGATTTGTGATACTTCTATTGAGTATCACCTTGAATATTGATAGTTACACATATTATCTTAGTAAGGTCATGGTTACCTCGCACCTAATATTTATAGGAATTACTAGTGGTTTTATATAGGTATTATGTATCCATCCATTACAATATGCCATCAAGGGTGGGGTCATGACATTTATTTCCACAAGCTGTGACATTATAAATATGGTTGATGTCATCATCACCATTGATTGGTTCAACATAGGGAGGTCAATTAGCATGATCCAATGTAATTATCACACACTAATAATCATTTTCAAAGATTAAATACCATTAATTAAATCTCAAATCAACATTTTTGTCATAACACCATGGATGACCCAATATATCTGGGAAGTCATCATCCTTGGCCAAGTCTATGACTTCGATGTAAATTTTTAATGTAACATTGAGGATATCCATGGTGGAATATTAAGTACACTGATGGGAAAAGTGTAAGTTTTGTTAAACATGAATAACACATAGAGTAAAGGTTTCAAATTTGAGCTATCCATCTTCTTCTAGACATCATTTGTGAGAACATATAATTTAGTGTTGATGTTAACTAAGATATCCTAGATAACCCATCCATCTATCAAAACATTAACCAATGTCCCCTTCTACCTTCCACACTAGGTTGGATGGGATTATCTTTCTATCATGCATGGTTTAAATAAAAATGTTTAGTATGCCTTAGAATATAATGATTTATATAGTTGTGAAATAATGGTATAATGTCCTCATCTAATAGTCATTTTTAAAGTTCTTAAAATTCATCCCATGTCATGTCATGAATGTATGTGGCTCCCTATAGATAAACATGTTAAACGGCATCTTAACCCATAAGGAATGAATTTTCCCCTTATAATTACTTTACCAAGTTCATGGTGTCTTAGAACACCTCCTTCTATTTCTAACATTGGGATAATGAGTAACATGAGGCTTTTCATGCTGATCTTTCTCAATAGGTGGAGTGGACATAGAATGTGACTATCTACCACTACATGTTTTGATATTCACTTTAGGGCCCATAAGAGATGTAGGGCACAATATCTAGTGTGGTTTTCCAGTATGTATCATGTTATCACCCTTATCATTTTTTTCCTTTATAATACTCATGTACAAGTTAGATCACTCCTCTAGATGGTGATCAATTTTACAAAAGGTACATATAGGATAAAATAGACAATCATGTTGGTAGTGTTCATAGGAACCACACTTATAAAAATATTGTGGTAGAAATCATCCACCTCCATGTACTTGAACTTGAACTCACCCATGATAACCTACTTCATTCTCTTAGATATTTTCAATAGAGGTTTGAAGTGTACCATGCATGCCTCAAGAATGCTACTAATGAGATATAAATCATTGGTATCATGAGTGTGTGCATAGAATATATTATAATAAGTTTAAACCTTTAACTAAGTGTCATGTTTTAGTAGAGGACAAGCCTAGACATTATGCTCTTCCTAGTAGATTTCAAAATTTTTATTTAGTATGGTGTGTATGTTATTGTGGGGATAATTATTTTAATTATGGACTTTAGAATCATAATTGACACACCATAAGACACTATGAGTTTCATGATTTATATGTGTATTATGATTTTATATTTGAGATTTCATTATAGTGATATAAGGCTCCATGAAAGGACTAATATTAGTATCAATACTGCTAATAGCTTTAGCATGAAGGGTAGCTTCCAAGGCCTCATGCAGGTTGGTATAAGTTTTTTGAGACAAGGTTCATCTAAAGGGGAGAAATAAACCTCCTAAGAACCATTGAGTGTGTTAATAAACATTTATATCAAATGAGAGATTGGAAAGAAGTGTCTTGAAATGTGCATCATACTCATGCATGCTCTTAGGGAGTTCCTATTTGATATTTGTTATCATAGTGATACTCTGTTACTTGAACTTTAGAATGTCAAATTACTAAAGGAGTGATACCATAAGTTAATCATAATCTACTTCAATTTTTTAGGATCATACTTTTGGTACCACTTTTATGCATGTTATATAAAATGGTTTAAAATTAGGTGTATTTATGTTTAGAATTTATGTCACATACTCACCAGATAAGATCACACTTGTGAAAATTCTCTATGGAACAAAATTTTTGACTTATTATTGTCTAGAGGAATATTATTTTCATTTTTTCTAAGAACTACATGGTCAATATCTCAAACATTTTCCTTTGGAGGTGAATAAGCTTTATATAGATTCTAGACTTAAGAAATTTTCCCATAAGGATAATCTCTTCCTTGCATGAGTAGTGTAGTTGATGGAGGAATGCATGGGTACTTGTTAATAATTGTTGGTTTAGTATGGTACCCAATTAGTGGGAGTTGTAAAGGCACAAATATGACAAAGCTAAGTGAATTTTTATAGGTGGAAGAGACCTAGGAAGGGGATGAGAAGGCTCAAGAAGTGTTTTAAGGGTCCAAAAGAAAGTAAAAGATCATAAGGAGGAATCATTAAATATAAGACCAAATCCAATGCTAGATCTATTATATTTAGAATTTATCTATGAAGTGGTGACTTAAGAACCTAATTTAGACATAACTAGTTCCACAACCATAGTATGAGCTCATGATTTTGGGTTAGACAATATAATTATACACAAATAGGATATAGACAATATAGAGTCAGAGATTGAACCTATACTATAAACCTTAGTAGAATATGTTTTAGACACTAGTGTATTAGACATTTATTTTCTTTTCCAAATTAATTATATGGCCCAAATTGGAATGCCTTGTGGACCCAACATAAGTAGCAGTAAATCTACTATCCTGACTCTAGTTATTGAACCTACCTCAATGCCCAATGTCTCAGGTTTTTAACCTAAAATGGGAGGTGTGGGGGTTAGAATTGATGATGGTTCAATTGGTATACTATTAGTAGGAACAAGAGGTCTTGGTGGACTTCCCCCATAGAATAAGATAGATATATAGTGTTCCTCAGTATATATTCTAGGGATACTAAGGCAAACTTTATATCTATCCTATTCTATGGGGGAAATCCACCAAGACCTCTTGTTCCTACTAATAGTCTACAAATTGAACCATCATAGATTCTAACCACCACACCTCCCATTGTAATTTAAAAAATTGAGACATTGGGCATTGAGGTAGGTTTAATAACTAGAGTCAGGATAGTCTATTTACTACTATTTATGTTGGGTCCACCAGACATTCAAATTTGGGCCATATAATTAATTTGGAAAGGAAAAAAAATCTCATACACTAATGTCTACAACTTATTCTACGAAGGTTTATATTATAGGTTTAGTCTCTGACTCTATACTGTCTATATCCTAGTTGTGTATAATTATATTTTCTAACCTAAAATCATGAGCTTGTACTATTGTTGGGGAACTAGTTATGTATAACTCAGGTTCTTAAGTCACCACTTCTTAGATAAATTCTACATATACTAGAGCTATCATTAGATTTTATCTTAAATTTTAAGAGTCCTCCTTGTGATCTTTCACTTCCTTTTAGACCCTTAAAACACTTATTGAGCCTTCTCATCCCCTTCCTAGGTCTCTTCCACCTATAACAATTCACTCAACTTTCTCATATTTGTGCTTCTACAATTCCCACTAACTAGGTACCATACTAAACCAAAAATTATTAACAAGTACCCATGTATTGCCCCATCAATTACACTACTCATGCAAGGAAGAGATTATCCTTACATGGAAATTTTCTCAAGTCTAGAATCTATAAAAAGCTTATTCACCTCCAAAGGAAAATGTCTAAGATATCAACCATGTAGTTCTCAGAGAAAATGAAACTAATCTTCCTCTAAACAAGAATACGTTAAAATTATGTACTTTGAGATGTAATATTTAACACCCCTCACCACCAAAAAAATAATAACACACGTCCAAGGTGTTCCCACTTATGTTAGATCTATCTAATGATGTAACCTCTAATTTGTCTTCTGTCTATGATTTCTCAACTAGTCTTGAGCATAGGCCATGATCCAAGCATGTAGATGAACATGTACTTCAACAAATAATGTCTCATATAATGAGTTGTATATATTATATTCAACCCACACGTGTGTAGAAATTCTTAGCTTGAGAAACATTTATTTAAAGTTATTTTCAACACCAGTAATCCTTCACTTAATTTTATCAAGTGATAATCATTTTATCAATTTTCACCATCATGTAAACAAGGACTATAAGTCTCAATAATAGAAATAAAATTTTATGGTTGTTTCCTTTATCTAGACATAATTTCTTTAGGTTTACACTTAAATGATTAAAACCCAATGTGCTGACATGATAAAATTTCATGAATGAATGAGTTCTCACATGCTCACTTGAAGTACGTAGTAAGGAACTGGTTCCCATTGGATTTGTCATGTGAAGGTTTACAAACATATAATTAAACTTGAACATATCCAATTTACTCAATGATTAATTAGAAAAATAAATACATAGTAATTACGCACTTAAAATTAATTAATTGAATAATAATATATAATATGACCAAAAGCATTATTTTCACAATCATGAAACTAACAATAAAATAAGTAAAAATTCCATTCATCATATTGAAAAGATATTACAAGTTACATAAACATAGGCATGGTGCAATTGAATCATATAACTATGCTATCTAGTTGATTATAATAACAATAATATCACAATAATATCCTCAATCACATTAATGGAATAATAATCAAGAGCATCACAAAGTTCTATCCAGGGGTATTTATACTTAATATTCCCTAAACAAGTAATTATAATAATAATGACACTCATAGTGACTTACCAATGATCATCAATGGACTTGAGTCATGATAGCCAATTATATTATTTTACTAAAGACATGAGACTTTTTTCCCCTATATTCTCTCTTTGGTGATGGATCCTTGTTTCCAAGCACCTATCTTCTCATGGATCAGAGTTAGATTAATTCTTGATTTAGTCTCTTGTATCCCTTTGAATCACTTCTTAACCATATCCCACTTCCCATGTGCTCCCCAAGTCTTTTGATAGTGTTCTAAGTCCTTCATTCTCAATTTATCTATTTATTATGCATATTTAATTTGATTGGGTCCTTACCACCCAATTAACTCCCATGTCATTATTTCCTACACCATGACTCTTCCACTCCATGCTTCTTATGCTTTATGCATATTTATAAAGGACTAAGATAAAATTTTGGGTCCAATATTCCAACATAAATCAGTATTTCCATATTGAATAAATGGATCAATAGAATATGAAAAGAGATTAGGATGAGGCTTGATACCAACCTCCTCAAGGCCCTATCTTATGTCTACATAATTATCTCTTCTTTGGAATTTTTACAACCTTGAAATTTTGATCATTTTATAAAAATACAAAGTAATGAATTATGAAAATAATTATGGAAATCCATGAAAATTTATGGACCAAAGCATTTAAATTATTGTAAGAAACACATCATATTGACAAGATTAAATTGTCATTATGTAAACACTTCCAATTATATGCATCTCTACTCTAAAAATAATAATTTACCATTTAATTACATGGTTTTAAGATGGTTTATAATTAGCAATGTAAGTCCTATTGTCAACACATAACAATTAGATAATATATAGTTTTATATCCTATAATTTAGTTTAACCCAAAGGTAATTTTAGTGTTTATAATAGATAATGATGTCTCTATTATGGTGTATGTGATTATTAAAAAGTGAGACTAGTATATTTATCTTTCTTCAAGTAATAATTATCTAATTTTAATGTGAAACATACTAGATAAAATGATGTCATCATTGCATATACAATGCCATTATTCAATACATGGTTGATAAATATAAATTATAATAAAGAGGTTGGTAACTCCATTAACCTTGAAAAGGAATCATGGAAGATTTGGAGATGATTATAAGAAATGTTAGTTATGGTTATAGTGGAAGATAGTTAGGGTTTTTAATTTATACTTTATGGTTTGTTAAATCTTTGTTTTAGGTTTATATGTTTGTTATTTAATAGTATTTTTAAATATTTTATAATGTTACTTTGTCTCTAGGTCGTTAGTTTAATAAGATTTGTATTGACCCATGTTTTCAACTTGGGTGGGAGGGGGACGTGGGGGATTGTAGACATTGAATTCCTAACACCATCTGTTTTGAAATTATTAATCTTACTTGAATTACACTCAAATGCACATTTTAGGTCAAAATTCATAAGACACACTAAATGGTTCAAGCTTGTCATTTACAAGTGTTGATTTAGGATAATTTATCCCTAAATGGGGAAATGTACTTTATGGGATACCTAATTTTGATCAAGTCATTTTGAGTCAAAATGATGATTTCACCTTTTTGTGCTCTAGATCACTCTTTTCTTATAGTTTTCCAGTACACATCACTTACCTTTTTTATTTTATGTCAGGAACATCCTAAATGGGAATATGGTTCCAACACATCTAACATCACCTTATAATTCTTCAAGAGTAAAATTACAACCCAGTAATATGAATTTTTGACAATTTTGATTAATTGAGGGCCAATTTCCAAATAATTGCATAAATTTTGATTGACATTATTTAAGGATAATTAATCCAAATAAAGAACTTAAGTGGATTTTCCATGAGAGTTCTTAAATATTTATGTTTTGAAATTTATTTCTATTAACTACATCATCAGGTGACATCACTTTCGGTGAAGATATCCCTAAGCCATAAATGCCACAAATATTATGATTATGGGTTTCCCATGCCTCATTAAGACCCTCCATGCCTATTCAATTCTCCTCTATCCCAAATATTGATGAGTCTATTTATAGATTTTTAATTACATAATTCAATTAATCCTTAACCACACATCTTTATATCAAGATGACCAATTCAAGTTGATTCTGAGCAATCTCAAAAATTTATAAATAGAGAGGCCATGAACATCATTTTTTAGAATGATTTACGTAAATTTATTATGCTAAATTGTCTCTAGAATCCTTTACATTTGATGATTGATTGTGTATGAAAGCTTCATTGATAGGGTAGTTTAGTGATTCCAAATCATGAGCCTAGATTTTACAAGGAGTTCTTGAGACATTAGAAGAGTTAGCCACCATGTTTTTTGAAGGTAAGATCTCTTGATCAAGGGAGAACATACTTTTGAGCTGCATTGGTATGGTGAATCCATTTGGGAAGGTAATATGATGTTACTTTCTTTCATTTGTTTCTTGATATCCTTTGTAATTCCCACATGAATAGATAGGCTTAATTTGGTTTGTTCTTATGCATTTTTTATTTATTTTTTTGGACTAATGCTTGAATAATTGTGTTATGTAATCCTCTCTACATTTTTGGCATGCCTAGTGGGACCACAATAGATAAATTTTCTCAAAAAGCCTCTACATCAACCTACTAATCCTTTCCATACAAGATCTTAGAGTTAGAGGTTAGAAAAGTGAGATTTCAAATTAAATTTATATCTTTTTAAAAGCATTTTTGCTCTTGTAAAACTTACTATTGCTCTCTGGAATGATATCATTATTGCACAGTCATGATTTTTTGTAAACAAAATCGCTATTTCCTAAACAATGATTTCATCATCTGAATGGTGATTTTGCATTTCTCATATTTTCTATCTATAAAACAATGATTTTGTTCTGTAATAGATTTTTTGTTTGGAAATTATGATATTGTCACACTTATTAGCAATATCATCTTACCTTGAAGTGATATCATCTTACCTTTTAGAGATATTGTTGTAAGGGGAAACAATATTGTCCTTTAGGCCAATGATTTCACTAACTTGGGCAACAATATTTCAAAATAATAATATTTCATTTTTCTATTTTTTTTTGTTAATCTAACAGTGGTGATTTTGAAAGAAATAGTGATATTGATTGGGTAATTTTGATTTTGTAATAGAGACTTCAAATTTCAAATTTGCTCCTTCCATTTGCAAATTAGCTTCAAAGCTAAAGGATAATCTAAAATTTTTATTATAGGATCAAGCTTGAAAATCTGATGAAACATGTTTTATACCATCTTTTTCATGCTTTTGAAATGAACTAGGAACTTTATTTTAATACTCAATGGAACATTTACGTGTTTAATATGATTTTTTGATAGTTAAACTTCCAAAGTTACAACTTGAGACCACAGTGTTAAAATAACACCACTCAATCTTTCAAATTTGTGCTTAAAAATGAAAACATCTTTCCAATTTTTTGCATTCAATAGTTTTTTAAACTATTTTTTATTTAGCAAAGAGAGGGATGTTGTGTGTATTTTGTTCCACTTGTCCCCTTTAGGGAACCCTTGGAATCAAAAGTGCCCATCCTTATTGTAAAAAGATAAGTCAAAGGCTTAGAAATAATTTCATCTAAAGTAGTCTCCAAAAAATCACAATAGTTTGGATGACCATGAAAATGACCCTAAAGTCTTTCTATCATGTCTTTTGTTTCATTGCATCTTGGCTTGTGAGGGGGACTTAATCACCTCCTATAATTTATTTAGGGAAGCTTTGACCAAGGGTTTCACCTCCTAGCAGTGACTTCACCCACTTTCACTAGGATCAAAGGCTTGAGCAGTTAAACCACCTTCTAATGATGTATTTGCACATGGGATGTATTTTCACTCTGGACATCACACTAAACTAAGCAAGGAATAGATTGTAGTGGTTGTAAAAGGGACTAGACCTTTCTGTAACAAGCCAAGTGATGCAAACACCTAATTATGTGCTTTTATTTTACATCATGATGTGAAAGTCATTGTGTAATTGATACCACTAGAATGATTGAAAACCAATTCATTTTAGTCAACACCAAATTACCATACCCTTTCTAGGATTTTGATGATTATACTTAGTGTATTTTGGTCATTTTTGCTTCGTATGTTTTGAGACAAAAACTTATTTGCTTGTTTATAAACCATGTCTAATTTAATTTGTTTATATGCCAATAATTTGTTTAAGGAGATTTTATGCTATCCATTTTACACCACACTTGTGCCTTGAAATTTTTTCTAAACATGTTTGTGTGTGTTCCATTTGGTCCTTGTTTATGTGTCATCATGTTTTCCTAGCTTGTTTGGTCCAATCCTAGTCTTCAACATTACATTTTCAATAAACCTTTTCAAGTTTGGATCTAAACATTGATTGATTTCTATTTAGGCCTCAATTCATAGGGATAATAACCATAACTTTAGCTTTTTGGTTACATTACTTTGGTTTAATGATTACCCAAATTTGAAAACTATTGATTGTTTATTTGTTCAAGCATATATCTTCATCATTTTTTATGCCTTTATCTGGGAGAACAAAACCTTTCTCAAAAAAGCCTTTGACATTAGAAATTTGACATTAGGCTATTTTATGCCACATCTTGGCACAAACCATATTGGAGATATAACTCTACCCTTTCAACCAAGGTTGAACCTTTATCTTTTTGGCATCATTTTTTAGAGTTTTTAAGACTTTAAGCCTTTGTATTTTTAAAGATTTCTTCATTAAATGAGGATATGTCTAGTTAAAATGATGGTGAACTCATGGATAGTCTAAATTATGATATAATGGATTTAAAATATGAATTTTATAACTTTAGTCAAGACCCCTATGGTGACAATATAGTTTTTGAGATATATTTCTATCCACCTAACAAGAATCAGTCATGGGAACATAGTCAATATCTAACTTATGATCCTACTTATGATCCAACTCAAGACTAAAATGATTGCATTTATTAGGAAGACTTTGATGATTTAGCTTATGTGATTAGTTAATCTACACAACGTGCCAATATCACCATTTTAGGACCTTCTCCTTTGGTTTACACATACAACCAAACTAAGAAGCATCTATTCATTACCATTTTAGGACCTCCTTTGGTTTGCATGAGTAACCAAACTAAAAAGCATCTAGTCATTACCATTTTAGGACCTCCTCCTTTGCTTCACATGAGCAACCAAACTAAGAAGTGTCTGATCATTACCATTTTAGGATCTTCTCCTTTGGTTTGCATAGGCAATGAAACTAAAAAGAGTCTAGTCACTACTATTCTTGGCTCATCACCAATTTTTAATGAAACTTTTGTTGAATAACCTTCATTTGATGAGTTAGGTGTGTTTGATCCCTTCTTTAATAGTCTAATTTTTTTAGAGTCCATTATTGAATTGTAGACCATTATTATCACTAAACTAAATGTTCCCCACTTTAGAAATTTGGTGCCAATCTTTAAGGCAAAATAAGAAACATTACCTCTTCAAGAGCCATCTTATGAGGATCAAAATATGTTTAAAATGAATTTTTTTAAACCAATTTTAAACCAAAACTAAAATGTTATTATTGAAACACCCATTTTTGATAACTCAACTTGTAATAAGTTACCTATTCATATGTTACCTATCTTTAAAGAGCCTCATCTCTTTGACAAGCTAGTCTCAGTAGAGTTATCTCTTGATCTTTTCCCTCTCTTTGAGAGGATTCACTTATATGAGCTAGCCTATATTGAACCATTCCAAGATGAATCACTTTGTATTGTTCCCATTATGCCATAATAGGCCATTACTTATCAAACATTTACCATTCAACAAAACATTAAAGAAATAACCACATCAGATGAAGAATCAGAATTAGAGTCAGGTTCTTTTTTTGAACCAACATTGGATTTAACATCAGGAATAGAATCAACATTAGTTGTGACATTGGATTTAGAGTCCCTTGTTTGAAAATTTATTCAAAAATAGATTATATTCATGGTTGTTTAACATTGGTTAAAATTACCTTGTAGATCAATTTGAATATTTTTGTGATCCTTCTATAGTTTTTGACGATGATTACTTTAGCATCAGCACAAGTTATCCTAGTATTTTATATGAGGATTGTGCTACCTTTCATCATCCTACCATTATTACCACCTAACATAGCCATTATATTGAGATTCCACCTCATATAAACATCGATTGGGACTGATAGAATCACACATTATTGAACTTCATTCATGGTGACATATCATTTGTAGAATGTCAGTGGGTTCAAGACCAAATTCATGAAAAAGAAGAACAATATCTTAGTGAAACCTTTTGAGGCATTAGGGGATGATCGAAGTTCAAACTCAACAACTTCTAGTGAAACCTTTTCACAAGCACTAGAAGATAATCAAAGTCAAATGCTAACATCTCTTTGTGAAACCTTCTTAGATGCACTATGGGATGATCAGAACAAATTCATTAGTGAAAACATCATTGAGGCACCAATAGCTAAGAAAAAAAGTTCTTCAGTATTTACTGAAGATATTATTCAAGATCAAATCAAAATAGCTTCCAATCTATAACATAATTAGATGGTAGTTTCTCTCAAGATCAAGCAATAGAATAATCTGATGGTCCTATCAAGAGCATCTTCAGAGGTCTTTGGCCCTACCAAAACAAAAATTATGTCAAATATAATATCAAAAACATTATGTGTGATTACAAATCTTAATATCTATTTGTTTCCCATTCATTATACATTCCATTATCACCCACCTATTTATTACCCACTTATATCATTTAGCATTGGCAACACTTTCCTTTATAGAGGCTACAAATTTATCTTGTCTTGAAATTTAAAGGAAGTAGAATCAATTGCCAAAAAAAATAACAAACACATTATTGACATTTAGATTGGTAGTAAGGTCTTAACAGCGTAGGTTTTTTTAAAGGGTGTTAGATATTAACTTTATAATTGATCATTTTTGTTGTCTCACATATTGAATAGGATGTGCATCTCCCTATCCAAAAGAGTAGAAAAACTATTTTTTATTTACCATTTACCCATTGAACATTGTCCTTACC
>JARHVA010001493.1:240000-270000 GCA_037957365.1 Torreya grandis | reverse complement strand
CTATATCATTCAATTTAAAAGGCAATCAAAACATAAAATATGTTTCTAAAACCAAGATACAAAATATAACCTCATGTTATTTGTTTCTTTCTAGTATATTAATGAAAACTGAGAACAACCTTCAAAAATATTAGGCTTACCAAACCTTATATTCACATATTATCAAAACCCAAAACTAAAACACAAAGTTTGAAAATTATTCTAAGATTTGATACACTATATGACCATGCAAGATCTTTTCTTTGAAAAACTATGATTGTATAGAGACTATGAAAAAAAATATTTGCATGTTAAACTACAATCATGAAAGCATTTTATAACCATGTCAAACACAATAACCTTTGAAATTTTTGTAAAGTTTGATTCTTCAAACTTAAAGTTTTGACAAAACCCTTTTAACTAAAATGATATATCAAACATGCATGCATAGATTTCCTAGTTCTACTCACAAATAAATGAAACTATATGATGCTATGAATGAACCATATTAACCTACTCACCATATATTTATGATAGATAATATAATAACCATTTTGACATCTTCATGTCACAAAATAAATAAAGCTTTTCTTTACAACCTACAATCTCAACAAAACTTCTAAAAAATAAACGACATGCTTGACATCACATATACATTTCATAAATTCACAAAGAACCAAACTGGATGCAATTTTGATTAGCAAAACTTCAATATATTCTCAAAATTCTTGAACCTTAATTTATAAATCCATATATTTCTATTTCACCATATACTAAGAACTAAAACTTTAAAATCATTCTTCAACATCTTATGTATCAAGAATAATATAACACTATTAAATTATAAACATCATTCATTTTTCCTAAATATGTATGAATGGATTAAACCACAACTTATCTCAACACATCGTAAACCATAAAACTTTTTCTTTTATGCATACATCTAAAAACTCAACCGAAAACACTAAAAATACTCCTCAAACTCATTCATATTACTCATGACATATGCATATTCTTTTTATGCATGTTTTCCATTTTAAAAATCCTATCTTTGACTCCAATAATCAAAACTTTAGAGTTTCATTTTGGTGAGAAAGATTCAAGAATGACCATAAAGAATTTAAAGAAAACTATTTGTAATGGCCATCCTTTTGATGTAACTATCATGCATTATTCCCTATTGGCTCATCAAACTGACATTAAATTTATAGCATTCTACCAATGAGATTAACAAATCCATCAATAAATAAATTGACTACTAAACCACTTAACACCTTCTGATGATCAAGGAATATATACCTCACAATAAATCTTTCTTGCTTCCAAAATACTATCATGATCTCAAAGCATCTAGTATGCTTCACTTTTAATTCATCTTGGCAACTATTACCATGATGTCTACTAGCTCAACCTACCATAAACTATCGCATGGTATACTAAATGGAATGTCAACTCACCATGTACAATCATTAAAACACAATGACATTACCTTCAATACTTGTCTTTCAAAAACACCATATACCTTAAGACCTAGGCTTAGGTATTCTAAACAAATCCTTATACTTTCAAAATCCCATTTTATAGACTTAGGTTTAAAATTTTATAAAAATCACCATGGCCTAATAAATTCAATAATATCTTTCAAAACTTTATAATAATGACCTTAAGTTAGGATCCTCATGATTATGAAACCTTAGGACACAATTTGAACCTTCAAAATGAAATACTTATATCACACATCAAATTATATCATAAAAACATAATTCATAAGTTATACCATTGATCATTATGTTTAGAAATTATGACGAGAATTTAAAACCAACATAAAATTATGGCAATGTCTTTCAAACTAAATTTTGTATGCATGTAATCCATGAATCAATAAATTCATAACAATGCCCATATTCAATTTTCAAAATGAGTTCATATTAAATCAAATAATAAAATGCAGTATCTCCCTAAACTATGATAATTATGACCAATCCATCTGTGTAATCACAATTTGGAAAATGATGGAGAGGGAAATCATTTTAACTTATTCAAATATCATTCTGGTCTATTTCAAACCAAACTTCACATTGACAATGAAAATAAAACAATCACCACAAATTACTCCAGTTCTTAAAATTGGAAACCAAATCCAAAAATTATCATGATACTTTTAATCATTAAAAGTATCCCAATTTAGAGTGAAATATGATCTAATTATGAACTAAAAATTAGAATAACTGATCAAAAATATTCTCAATGATAAATATATATGCATATTTTATTCATTTATACATTATGATTTTTGACACCACTTAAAATATAAACTTGAATTAATCAACTAATCATCCTCAATTCGTAATTGAAAATATTCATCCCAAATATACTATTAATTGACCAGGTCCCCAATACAGTTTTAAACTTTATGACCGAGTCATCTCTATAGTAGAAAAATTATTAATTTTTAGAAAAATTGAGGGAGTGTGAAAAATAGGTATAATTTAATGTAGGGACATGTACTTAATCAAGGTTGTGTTCAGACCTAATTAGTAGATAAATGTGAAGTAATAATGAATGATCTATAAAAACATTGAATCCTATGAAAAAATTTGAACTTATTAGTATTATTGCTTGTGTAATTTTATTTACATGATTTAAGTGTTGTAATATCATTTTAAAATTTTCTTTCAAGATTGATTGGTTTTAGTTAGGTTTGAATTGTGTGCAATCATTACTTTACTTGACGATATTCACTTTTTGACATGTTAGATTTGTTGAGTCATGTTAGTCTTGTAACTATATATTTGTATTTAAGGTCATTGTTCTTAGTCATTTATGTGTTTTATGGCTTAATGACTTGTCAAATTTGATAGGGAATTTAGTCAAAAGTTTATCTTATGTCTTAGTAATTTTTTTAAATGGTTAAATGTTTATGTCTTGTTTTGTTGTCTTGATTTGTTTAGATTTAAAGTAATTATGTCAACCATTGTTGTAGTTGATGTCACTTATAAATGTGTTTTATTATGATATGTGACTATTTGTCTATGCATTAAAAGGGCTTCATTTTAATGTTGATTCCTTTTGGCATTCATTCATTATTATATCCATCTCTTAGCTTGGTCCTTTCATAAGGATTGATAGGGTCATGACCCACCTTGGGGATTTGCATTAGTTAGTGATGTTTTTTTTTGTTAGTTGACTTTAGATTAGTGACATTGGATCATAATACAATGCAATGGGTTAAGACTCTTCCTAAAATAATTTTATGTTTTATTTGGTTATATTGTTTATTTTGGCTTCAAAGAGTTCTACACTTTGGGGAAACTCTACCAAAAATTTTGGCATGGAAGCCAAGTGTAATGCATTTTAGTTAGTTTAATGAGAAAAACAAGAAGCTTGAACTAAAATAAATCATTGATCTTGTTGGCTATGAAGGATTTGAGTAGAGTTTTCTAGGGTTCATTTTATTTATTACAGGTTGGCAAGGTTGCTTTGAGGCATGTATGTATGGATTCATTGTGAATTTTGGAATTAGTTTTGGGATTTTGAGAACCATTAGAAGATTTTGAAGGATAAATGAAACTTCTTTATTTTCCTTATTGTGGTATTCTAACTAAGTTATGTATTTAAAATTTTTGATTGAATTATTGTGCACCTTCTAGGTTCAAATGGTTTTTTCTATGTTGGCAATGTGAATGGGACCTATAGGTTCAAATGGTTTTGTTTTGATCTATTAATATAAAAAAAACATTTTAGATTCAAACAAAATTGTTTTATGTTTGTATTTTATTATATAAAAAATGATGGGCATTGCTCAACCATGCAAGGAATTTGGTTTGAATTGAGCTTATTAGTTTTGGTATCCATTTTATTATGGGTTTTTTTATCATTATTTTGGTCATGTTTTTATTGTATGGTCATGGGTGTGATTTTTTTCCTTGTTTTTGTGTTGGTAAAATATATTTTTTGAAGTTGAAACCCTAGCTAAGTCATTTAAGGTTTCTTTGACAATGTAGTTTGTTATCATTAAAACCTGATGTGATTGGTAAATCCACATACATGATTTGGGGGAAATGATATATTGAATCTCAAAGTGTTATAAATATGCACTAGGATTTTGATGAATTTTTTTTTATTATTATTATTTATTTTCATTGACTATGTTGAACGTATTATAGTCTAATACTTTATTCATTATGAGTTGACTCAGTTTTATCCTATTTGGATTGTTTATATGATTTTGATCGTGATGTTATATTTAATTTTAAGTCAGTATGAGTTGAATTACATTTTTGGAGTTGTGATCAATTGACTATTTTATCATTATGATTTCAATTGTTTAATGATGATAAAATATTTTTCTATATCTATTAAAGTCTATTTTTATTAAACTCTGACCCATATCTTTATGTAGTTCTTTTTTAATTATCATTTTTGGTTGGTTGAAGCTATTCTTTTATTTTTTGAGTTATTACATTAAACTCATTAATATCTATTAAATTAGTATTTGAGGAGATTTTATGCTAAATTCATGTCAAATATTTATGGGCCATATTATATTCTTCAAATAGAATATGGCTCATAATCATAACTTTTTGGAGGATGAGCTATAGTCATAATCATGTACCAAGTTAATGGATATTGATGAAATGGATTAGTGAAGTGTGTTTCATTTCTTTTTTTTTTTTTTTTTGGAATTTTTTGTTGTGGAAATCTCAATACATTTCATTTATATTTTCTCCATCAATTTTTTCCTACCCCAATCCATATTCAATTTATGGTCGAGGTGGTATAAGGCCACTTATTGTTGGGATCATTGGGACTAGTGATACATCTTTAGGTTTATTTTATTATGTGTAAAATATTATTGATATATTTTATATTCATCATTGAGTTTTCATTTATGATAGTAAAAAAATTAAATTGTCTATGTAATTAACTCAATCTATTATTTTGACATATGGTGGAAGTTAATGTGAATCTTATATTTCATATTTATATTAAACATGTATGATATACATTTTATTATATTTTGATCTTTAGAGTATCAAATTATTATTTGGATATGAAATTTTTTAACTTCATTGAGACATTTGATGATTTTGAACTTTAGATGTAGATCCTAATTTCTACTTATAGCTAGTTCTTTTTATCAAAGTAATTAGACTTATAAGTAACTCCCTTATCTAAATGCTTAGACATTAAACGAATTTTTCACAGTATTTAAATGTATAAATGGTTCATAATTTGTTTTATAAATAGACATTCATAACTTATTTTCTAGTTATTCTGACTATTTTAACATTGATTAATTACAAGGATCATATTAGTGAACTAGTTAGATGTTTAAACTTATATCTAAATGCTTATAACTCAGTTATATAAATTAATTATGTCATTATATGAGAACATTTTTGGATGAAATTGAGCTTAAGAGGATTTTAAAATCAATATTTGTATGTTTAATATTATTATAATCTCAAGTTCAAATTGAAATGCCAAGTTTATTTTATGAAATTCAAATTGGGTTATCTTTATTCATGTTGATTTGTGAAATGTTATTAACCAAGAAAAATAAATTATGTTGATCATTTAAAAAAATTATTATGATGCGACCTATAATACTAAGTCTAAAATAACTATTTGAATCTGCATCGAGGAGATGGACAATTTCATAAGAGTTGTTGAGACTTTTATGGAAGATATTAAGTCAATAACCTTATATGTAATAATAAGATGTAATTATAATGTGGTGTATTAAAGAGTCTATAAGTATATCAAGAATTGTGTTGTCAAATGAAGGTTTTTATTACAAAAATCCTTGAAAAGGATTAAACAAAAATATTTAAAAAGTACCTTAAAGATGTATAAATATTTTAAAGATTAATAAAAGGTAATAATTCCAATTGAAAACTATTTAATCATTATTGAAATGTAAAAAGTCAAATTTGGATTTAACCTTATAATCTCTTGAAATTAAGTTATAATTAAAGTTATGTAAATATAACACATACATTGATGTAACATGGAAAGAAATTAAGTCTTTAAATGCTCTAATAACAATTATTAGCCCAATTCAAGTCATTTTGTGTTAGAGGATCAAGTGATCTACATTGGAAATGATCATTGGAATGTAACAAGATAAACTATATTTTTATCTATGAAGTAAAATATATGACCTAAATTTAATTTATAAGGTTATAATTAATCTAAGGTCATGAACCTAACATGGTAGGGTCGATTCTCTTAAGAATGAATCTAGAAGTAAATCTAGTATAAGTACATTGGTTTTTGAAACTAAATAATAGTATTGAAACTCTTTAACTTGTAATGATAATATTGACATAAAAGGATAATCTTTTACTAATGTTTTAACTCATATTTATCCTTAGGTGGGTATGTATTGACCATGTGATTGTGCCTAACTCTACCTTGTAAACTAGTAAGATGATCTAAAATGTAACATAATCATAGTTGTTGAAACATATCAAAATCTTAATATTATGATTATACCTTGGGCATATAATGCCAATCGTGTACTCTACCTGATTATGAATTTACCAAGGTGTTATAAGGCTTTGCATTACTTTTAGAAATAGTCCTTTTTCATGAACATTGTCTACTAATTATGAATTGATAGATCTTGATTAAGAAATATTACTATGATGATTCTTTTGTTTAATCTATTTTACTCTCTACCTTTATTTTATGAACTTTTACTAAATTAATGAATGCGGTACTGAATATTCTATAGCATGTACAAGTATAGAAGTTAGGGCAAATGTCAGTAACAACTTTGTTAAGAATTATTTAGTGAAGTACATGGATATGAATGAGTGTGTATGACCATACTAACCCACTTATATCCAAATATTAAGTGGTTAAAATGCTTCCTAATGAAGTCATTGATGAGTTACATACTTTGTATAGTTCCTATGTTATCTATAGCATAGTTATGGATCTCATTACATGTTTTCATGATAAACACTTATTGAAACTTGGTACCATAGTTGTTTTTTTTTGGTAGATTAAAAAATGATTGTGAAATATTGGTATCAGAGAAAAGTTTACTACTTTAGGGAACTTTGGGGAATGTTTATTTCTATTTTCCTATTGAGTTATTTATTTCACCATATTATGGTGAGAACAAGATCTGAAATAATAGAAAAGAACAAAAGAATGTTAACCCTAGTAGATGTAATGGTAGAGGACAAGGTCACAAGGCCAATATTTTAAAAAGTGAGTAAAATCCACTCAATAGTGTTGGTAATAACATTAAATACCTAACCATGAGGAAAACAATCTTAATGATAAACAAATAATAGTTTTGAATGTAATTTTTATTGCATTAAATTCACTTCAAAGTAAATTGGACATGGAGAAAATCTTTTTGAATAATCTAATAGGTGTTCCAACTTAGGAAATTCCAAGAAGAGAAGAAGGGTATGTTGGTAAGTAAGAACTTTAGAATAACCCTATTAATGTGATTGATCATATCATTGAGGAGATGAATAAATTACCTCCACTAACTTTTTCAATTGAGTAATTTGGTGATGTAGTTGATGCATAGTTAGTACATCTAAAAAATTATTTTAATCTTCATAAAATGTCCTCTAATGTTAAGGCAATAGTGGATGATTATTAATTAGTAGGAGCTACATCTCTTTGGTGGAACCATGATTTAGCTATTGAAGGTTACTAGCTAATGACTCTTATGTGGCCTACCTTTAAAATTTATTTTAGGAAGAGGTATCTCATAAATAATTTTAAATAATGGGAAATAACTAATTTTCAACTATTAAAATAATAAAATATGTCTATGAATAAATATGAAAATAGTTTTTTAAATTTGTTGCATCATGCTAACTACTTGTATGAGGAAGAGACTAAATTCACTAATTTTAAGTTGGGTTTGAAAGATAATTTGATGCATGATGTGAATTTGAAAAATCCCAAGACTCTAATTATGTCTATAAAATATGCACATAGGGTAGAAGAGAAGGAAAAAGCTCATCAAAAGGTGAGACAATATTTTAATAATAATAGGCAAAAAATATAATAATAAGAATTTATCCCTTTTACCTCAGAATTTACATAAATTTAAATTAAACCACATATTTACCAAGCATGAATGGTTTAAAAAAAATTAAGGGAAAAATAAGAATTTTATGAATGTAAAATCTTCTAAATCTAAACATTTTAAAACAAATTAGACTCAAATTGGTCAAAATATGCCTACAACTAGAGAAAATACCATTCTGGTGACACTTTAAAGGACTATAGTATACTAGGAATGTGGTTATAACCACTACCACAAGGATTGTCCTATGATGAAATATAGACAATTGAATAACCACAAAATGTATGTAGCTATGAATAATAGAAACATAGATTTAAAAGAAATTCCAATTGATATAAGATGTAAAATGAATTATTATGTTGTTTCATTTCTATTTGATTCAGGAGATGCTAATAGTTTTTTGAATCCTAAGTTAGTAACATGATGTAAGTTGAATATGGTGGCATTGAAGGATTATTGGGATGTTTAGTTCAATTCAAGAAAAAGGTTGTTAGTAACTATGTGTCTTGAGAGTGTGATCTAAGACTTAGGTAATTTTCAAATTTGGATTGTTGTAGTAAAATTATTTATTACTATAATGACTTCAAAAAACCTATATAAATTCAAGGTTTAATAAAAATAAAAGTATGAAAATTACTATTATCTTTATAGTATAATAATGTAGTACATAATGTATCTAAATTGTATTTTGTACACATGCAAGAAAAAATTCCTATAAAAGGAATAATATTTAAAGAATATCAAATTTTATAAGATTTTTTTAATGTTTTTTAAGAAAAACTACTTGGTTTACCTCCTAAACATGAATTTGATTTTTATATTGATATAACACCAAGGGTAGCCCCTACATCTAAATAACCTTATCATATGAATGTAATAAATTTGTAATATTTGAAATATCAACTACAATAACTACCAGAAAACAAATGGTATTAGGCCAAGTGTGTGACCATGGGGTGCTCCAATGGTCTTTGTGAAAAATAAAGAAGGAACCTTGTAATTATGTGTTGACTATCACATTCTTAATAAGGTCACCATCAAGAATCATTATCATTTTCCAATAATATATGATCTATTTGATCAAATTAAATATGTAGATATCATTATGAAAATAAACTTTAGATTAGGTTATCATTAGTTGAGGATCAATGAGAAAGACATCTATAAGCATCTTTTAGAACATGGTATGGACATTACAAGTTTATAGTAATGCCTTTTTGTTTAAATAATACACTTACTACATTTATAAACTTCATGAATAGTGTATTCATGGACTTTATATACAAGTTTTTTCTATTATTATTGGATGATATACTGATCTATTCTAAGAATGCAGTTGAACATGAACAATATTTATGCTTAGTACTGCAAAGGCTAAAGAAGCATGAAGTATTTGGTAATCTATCTAAATGTTTTTTAATTTCAATATAACATCCACTATATGGGTAATATTATATATAAGTCTAGTATTTATATTGATTCAACAAAGATTAAAGATATTCAAGAGTGGTCAGCTCATAAAAATGTACATGAAGTATGCAATTTTATGAGACTAGCTGGTTACTATAGAATATTTGTTGAATTTTTTTCTAAAATGGCCAACCAAGTAACTTCCTTACATATAAAGTAAAATAAGTTTGTTTTTAATTTTGAATGTGAAAAATATTTATTAAATATTAAATATCTATTGGCTTAAATATAGGTACTTTTTATACTAGATCTAAATAAAATTTTGAAATATGGGTTGATGCATCAAAAGAAGGATTGTGTGGCATGTTAACTTAGGATAGTTCAATTTTTTTATATAATTAAAAATAACTAAAGGACCATGAGAATAATTACATCACACATGACCTTGATCTTTTTGCCATTGTCCAATATTTGAGGTAATGGAAACACTTTTTTATAGGTAAGCACTTTGAGTTAAAGTATAATCATCACAGGTTGGAATATTTATTTTAGAAATATTATTTGAATTCACACCAACATAGATATATAAAAATATTAAGAAATTTTTATTTAAACATTTCATATGTGAAAGGTTAAGAGAATCGTTTGATTGTTAAACTCAGCTGATGCATATATCTCACTACCTTATCTATTATACATAATAATTTCAGAATTGGAATATTAGAACAATAATGTTCTGATAAGTTTTTCCAAGATGTAAGTGAGAATTTGGCTAATGATCTTGTTTAAATTTTTTTTTCTAAATTTAATATTAATTTTGATGGTTTACTCAGACATAAAAACATAATTTATGCACCTTAGTCAAGTGACTTACTGAATATTTTTCTAAGATAAGTGCATGTAGTTCCTCATTATATTCATATAGGTGTCATGAAGATGATAAAAGAGTTAAAAAGAATGTACTACTATCTTGGGATGAAACATGAATTTGTTGACTTAGTGGAAAGATATTTTGAATGTTAGTGTATGAAAGTTAAACATTTCCATCTAGGAAGACTATTATACCCTCATGATGTACAATGGCTTAAGTGGGTTGTTATTTTTTTGGATTTCATATATGGTTTTCAAAATCATTTATGCAAACATGATATTATTATGTTTTTGATATATAATTTCACTATATTTGGTCATTTCATTATTATAAACTTAACTGATGATGAATCAATATTTCCTTCATACTCTATGAAATAAATAATATAACTATATGACATGTTTGAAGTTATTATTTAAGATAGAGATAAACTATTTACTTCAAGGTTATATAAAAAACTAAACGATGCTTCTGGTATAAGGTTAAATTTTAGTTCATTGTATCACCTAAAAATGGATGGTTAGACTTAAATATTAAATAAGATAATCGAATACATGATAGGAATTTATGTGATGGACCAACAAAGTAAATGGGAATATTTTTTACACATATTTGAATTTTATTATAATATCATAAACCATTATGTGATTAAAATAGATCCTTTTGAGGCTATATTGACACAAGTGTAAAACTCCACATGGATGGGAAACTTAGAAAATAGGACTGTTGTTGGTCTTGATGTTTTATAGGAGTATGATAGGCAAATGGGAACTATAAGTCAAAATTTAAAGGCTATATTAAATAGGAAAAAGAGTTATGTTGACTTAAAGAAGTCACCACATTAATTTGAATTAGGATATAAGGTTTTTTTTCATGTTAGATTTCATAAAATTTTGATTAAGTTTGGAAAGTCTTTTGAATTAGATATGTGGTTTGTAAGACCCTTTGAGATTTTGGATAAAATTAATCTTTTTACCTATCAACTAGCCCTTCCTCCTTCCTTATATTAGAATCATGATATTTTTTATGTTGCCTTATTGAACAAGTATATTCTTGATCCTTTTGATGTTTTGGATTGGAATCATCTTTAGTTTTCTAAAGAGGAAAAATGTAGATGGATCTAGTGTAGATCATGGACCATCACAACATTAAATTAATAAATCATGAGATTTTCTAAGTGTTGGTTCAATGGGATCCTTTATAAAAAAATAAGTGCTATTTGGGAGGATGGGAGTCTTTTCAATAATTATTATCTTTGGCTATTCTAATTGTTGGAATGACTCTTTTCCAAGTGGGGGAGGATGTCATGACCTTGTTTAACCTACATTCATTTCATTTGTTGATATGGTTTAGTTGTAAAACTATTCAGGACATATTTTTTTGGTTTATTATTGTGGTACAATTTTAGTGATCTATGTCGATACATTATTAATATTTTTATTGATATATTTTTCATTAAAAAAATTGAAATATATGATTAATGGGTTACTAATTCTTATTGAGTTTAGATATTTTATTTAAATAATGTTATTGAACTTATTTATTTTAGATTTCCACATATTGTTGATAGTCTATTCTTTGATTACATGGACAAATACTTGAGCTAGGTTATGTTGAGACCTGAGTAGCAGAGAAACATAAAGAAATAATGAATGAGATAAAATGGTGAATCTTATGATAAAAAATAATATTGGTTGTATTATTTATTGATTCATTTTATTTACATGATTTAAGTGTTGAGTGTCATTATTTTTAAATTCACTTTCATGATTGACTAGTTTTAGTTATTTTAAACTTGTGTGCAATCATTACTTTACTTGATGATCTCAACTTTATGACACATCATCTTTGTTGAGTCATATTAGTATTAAAACTACTGATTTCTATTTAAGGTCTTTGATTTTATTCATTTGTGTGCTTTTTAGCTTAATAACTTGTCAACTTTGACATGGCATTCAGTCACATGTTTCTCTTGTGTTGTAGTAATTTATTTAAATGGTTGACTCTTTATGTCTTGTTTGGTTGTATTAATATTTTTGGATTTAGAGGACTTATAAAAACCATTATTATGGTTGAAGGAACTTGGAAACATGTTTGATTATCATATTTGACTATTTATCTATGTATTAAAAGCAATTTATTTTAATGTTAATCCCAATTTAGAATTCACTTATTGTTATATCCACATCTTGGCTTGGCATTTTGATCAAGATTTATAGGGTCACAACCCACCTTGGGGATTTTAATTCATTATTAATATTCTATTGACCATTTGACTTTAGAGTAATGGTATTAGATCATTATACAATGCAAGGGGTCAAGTCTCTTCTTAATTTTTTTTGGCTTTATTTGGTCATTTTGTTTATTTGTATTCGAAGATATCTATGACTTGGGGAGAATATATTGAAAATTTTGTCATGTAATATAAAGGGTATGAATTTAAATTAGTTGCATGATTAAAATTGTATGTTTAAATTACAATAAAGCATTGATCTTCTTGGTCATGTAGGAGTTGAGTTGAGTTTTCTGGGGGTTGTTTTATTTATTATTGGTCGATTGGTGTTGTATTAAGGAATATATGTGTGGATTCATTGTGCATTATGGAATTAGCTTCTTGATTTTGAAAACCATTGAAAGACAGTGAAGGATAAAATAAGCTTCCTTATTTTCCTTATTATAGTAATCCAAGTAAGTTCTATAGTTAAAATTCTAAATTTAATTATTATGCATATTTTGGGTTTGAATAACTTTGTTTTAAGTTGGGAATGTCAATGGATATTTTATGTCCTAGTAGTTTTTTTTAGAGTTGGTAATATAAAAATAAATCTATAGGTTCAAATTAATTTATTTTAAGTTTGTATTTTGTCATATATAAAATAGTGGCCAATCACAGTTTGACCATTCAACGAATTTGGTATGAGTTATGCTTATTAGTTTTAGTATCCATTTTTAGTATGGGTTATGTTATCATTATTTTGGTTATGTCATTGTTGTATGGCCAAGGTTCTACTTGGTTTAACATGGTTTTGTGTTGGAAAAATCTTTTTTCTATATTTGAAACCCTAGGTAGGTCATTTTGGGTTTTATTGACAATGTTGTTTGTTATCATTAAAACTTGATGTAATTTGTAAATCTAGGGCCATGGTTTGGGGACAATGATGTATTTAGCCTGCAAGTGTTGGAAAGAATCATTTTGGTTTTGAGGAAAAATAATATTTTATTATTAGTTATTTTCATTGATTTTGTTGAAAATATTTTAGTGTAATGATTTATTCATTATGAGTTGACTCTATTTTATCCTATTTGGATTCTTTATATGGTTTTGAAGATGATGTTATATTTTATTTGAAGTCATTATGTTGACTTATGTTTTGAGAGTTGTGATCAGTTGACTAATTTATCATTATGATTTTGGTTATATCATTAGAGTTGTTTAATGAAGATATAATCTTTTTAATATGTAGTAAAGTCTATTTTAGTCAAACTTTTACCCATAGCTTTATGTAGTGATTTTTATAATTATCATTTTTGTTTAGCTAAAGATATTATTTTATTTTTATGATTTTTTATGTTTAACTCATTAATATCTACTAAAAAAGTATTTGAGGATGACTATATTGTAAATGCATGTCATATATTTATGGGTCATATTATATTCTTCAAATAGAATATGGCTCATAAATCATAAATCTCTAAAAAAAGAGATGCAATCATAATGATGTACCAAATTAATGGAACTTAGTGAGATGGATTAGTAGCATATGTTTTGTTTCTTTTTGTTTGTTTGAATTGTTTTCTTGTGTCAAGCTCAGTATGTTTCCTTTGTCTTTTCTCCACCATTTATCTATTCCATTGGTCTAAATCCAACTAATGGTTATAGTGGTCTAGGTCCACTTATGGTTGTTCTTATTGGGAATAGAAAGGTGGGTTAAGATTCACTAGACTACATTTAAGGATTGTTTATATACTTCATCTTCATCAATGAGTTTTGATTTATGATAGTAAATGAATTAAATTGTTTATGTAATAAATTCCATTTATTATTTTAACATATGGTGCAAGTTAATGTGAATATTATCATTCATATTAATATTAAGAATTTAATATTAATATTTGAATATGTTTTGATCCTTAGAGTATCAAAATATTCTTTTTATTATTATTAGGATATGGAATTTTATAAGTTCATTGAGACATTTGTTGATTGTGAACTTTAGATGCAAATCCTAATTACTACTTACAACTATTTCATTTTATCAAGGTAATTAGACTTATAAGGAACTCCATTACATGAATACTTAAACCTTAAAAGGCCATTTCATGGTATTGAAATGTAGTAGTGATTCATTCTTTGATTTATAAATAGATATTTATAACTTGTTTTCAAGTTATTTTGACTATTTTAACATTGAGTAATATTTAGGATCATATTATTGACCTAATTAGATGTTTAAAATTGTATCTAATTGGTTAGAACTCAATTATATGAATTAATTTTGTTACAAAATGATAACCTTCTTGGATGAAATTGGGATTAAGAGGATTAAAAAATCAATGTTTGTATCTTTAAGATATATTTATTATAATCTCAAGTTCAAATTTATAAGTCAAGTTTATCCTAACGAATTCAAATTGGATTATATTTATGTTTTTTTATTAAAAAAATGTTTTTAATGAAGTAAGATAACTTGTGTTAATTATTTTAAAAAATTTGTAGGATGAAACTTATAATCTTAAATCTAAAAGAACTTTCTAATTACCTTTATCTATTTGAATCTCCATGGAGGAGATGGACAATTTCACAAGAATTGTTGAGACTTTTAAGGAAGATAATAAGTCAATAACATTATATTAATTAATAAGATGTAATTCATTTGTAATTATAATGTGTTGACTTAAAGATTCTATATGCTTATTTATACCTATGTTATCACATGAACATTTTCATTGTTGTGAAAATCCTTAATAAGGAATAAATAAAAAGATTTATTATAAAGTTTTATAAATATTCCAAAGATTAATAGAAGGTAATAATTCTCATAGAAAAATATTGTATCATAATTGAAGTGTAAAAGGATAGTTTTGGATATCTCCTTATAATCTCATGAAATTAAGTTACAATTAAATCTATGTAAATCATACATATATGATGAAGTAACTTGGATAATAAGTTAAGTTTTTAAATGATTTAATTAAAATTGTTAGTCCAAATAAATGGAATTTGTGTTAGAGGATTAAGTGTTTTATGTTGGAAATTATCATTAGAATATAATAGGATAAACTATATTTTTATATGCAAAGTAAAATGTATGACCTAAAGTTTAATAAATAATGTTCTAATTAATTGAAGGTCATGAACCTAAGATGGTAGGGTTTAATCTCTTAAGAATGAGTCTAAAATTAGATCAAGTATAAGTACAATGGTTCTTGGAACTAAATAAAAATATTGAGACTCTTAAACTCATAAAGACAATATTAAAATAAAAGGATAATCTTGTATTGATATTATAACTCCTATTTATCCTTAGGTGGGTATGTATTGACCTTGTTCTTGTGCCTATATATGCCTTGTAAATTGATAAGATGTTCCAAAATAGAACATAATCATGGTTGTTAAAACATCTCAAATGATTTATCATTGTGCTTATATCATGGGCATATAATGTCAATTTTTCACTCTACTTGATTTTGAATTTCATAAGGTGTTCCAAGGATTTGCATTGATTTTGGAAATTGTCCCTTTTCTTGACTTTTACTTGTTTCTAGTGAATTGGTAGATCTTGCTTAAGAAAGCTTAGTATGATGATTATTATGTTGAATATGTTTTTATCTCCTTTATTTTCTAAACTTTTGTGGAAATAAACAATGAGGCAGCAGTTATTCTATAGCATGTATAAGTACTATGGTGAGGGCATAATTTAGTAACGACTCTGATAAGAAGGACATAATGAAATACATGGATAATAGTGAGTGGGTATGACCTATTGACTCACTTATATATAAATAATAAGTGGTTAAAATGTTTCCTAATCAATCCATTTATGATTTATGTACTTGGTCTAGTTATTGTGTTGTTTATAACATAGTTATGTCTCTCATTACATGTTTCCATGCTAAACTCTAGTTGAAATTTTGTACCATAGTTGTTTCAATATATTAAAAAAAATGGTGGTAAATTTTTTGATTTAAATTAAATGAAAAAATGGGTATAAATTTCAACATATAATACTTTTATTAGATAATGTAATGTTAGAACACAAGGTGATATGATGTGACACCAATTTAGTATTCATAATTAGATGATTTGTAATGTTGAACTTTTGACTTAAAATTTCACTCATTTTCATTTGATAAGAAACTAAAAATTATCATATCTATGTTTTATATTATTTTATACTAATTCTTCTAAACAAGATATAAATTTTGATTATTAATATTGTTTTAATGTTCCTAAAACATGGTTTTTAAAAAGGGGCCCAACCCTATACATTAAGAAAAAGGTAAAGTATAGAGAGAAAGTTTAGAAATAAGTCTTTTATAAAAGATAAAATCAATGAAAACAACATTAACATAACTCAAAAGTAGAAAAGAAATAACAAATGGGTACACACACCTAGAGCAATGACTGATCATGGGTCAGTTGTCCAACTGACCTTTCTTAGTTATCTCCTTATAGAATTTATATAGAGTGCCATCCTCTTCCTACAAATGGATTTAATATTTTTTTTAGACCTGGAATCTCTAAGTCATCACTCTTTCTATTTAACAACAATTTGAGAGTCTCGATGCTCTACAAACTTCTCATTATCATGAGCCAATTGAAATCAAGAAGAGTGTTTAGGTTTTCATTTATTTTTTTAATTAATTTATATTATTTTCTTCATATTATGTAATTTTATGTTTATCTATATAATGTTTGTTTTGGTGCAATATATCCCAAAATTTTGAGTTAATTTCTTTATGTCATTTTTGAATCTATTTTGGTCACTATAAACACCCTAATTTCATTAATTAAACACAAGTACTATGTATTTTGTTTCTCTTTCACATAAGGATCTAAATGATGGTTATAGTCCTTGTTCATATGGTCATGTTGACTTTTTAAATCTTTCTTATGTCTTATTTTCCATGTTTTCAACACTCCTAACATGGATAGGTTATATCTTCCCAGTCTTAGGGGCTCCAAACCTATCCTCCCTAATTTTATATCTATTTAGAGCCATAGGAAATTAGTACCACTTTCAAGATAGTATTTCCACATAACACTAGAATCCACTTGTGTCTCTAGTGTCTGACAGATCCTTTCACCTGTGTTTGAGTCCTAGCCCCTTTGTGAGCCTTCTCTTATGTTTTTTGTATCTATTTTACAACTTGTTAGCTATCAAAGAAGGTATTATATTCAAAACATACATCCTCATATATAAAGAGACTCAAAAGGAATTTTAAATCTAAAACTTATTATTTTGAAACTTATTTACATATAATCAACCAATAATACAACTTAGATACTTTTCATACTACTCAATTTTCACACCTAGACATTTTCATGCTTGATCAAAGAAGGGCATAAGATAAATTAATTATATCATACCATAGAATTTGATGGTGTGCATTTCATAAAGGAGAACAACATGTGATATGAGACCCCTAACACTGGGGTTAATCTAAGCAACGCCCAAGATAATAGAGTTTTTTATCTAAACAATTGTAACATCCCACAACCTAGTTTTTATTTTCTTTTTTTACATTTGATTGATTCATTATTTCATGTATGCAGGTATTAATTAGGGTTTTAGAGAATATTCAAAAAAAATAGTGGCCTAGATAAGCTCCTAAGTGACACAAAAACACTTATACGATCTCTAAAAGTTTCCATAACTTCTTTGAAAGTTACAAATAGTCCCTATAGAAAATACATTACCAGTAAAATTGGACACTAATGCCACATGGTGCTACTATCCTAAGAGAGATGATACTATCTAGAGCCAGATCTCAACAAACATTCAAAACAAAAAAGATTCCTCTATGTTCTCTTAGTCATTTCTAGTACTTTAATCTGAAAATTACTTTGTTTATATCCAAATAAGTTCCTTTTCTCATTTCACTTACTATTTTGGGAAAGTTACATTGAACCAATAATTTCCAATTGTATCCTATATTAAAAATAGACCCAACCCTTTAATCTAATTTATTATTTATATAGTAAAACCCTAAAAGGTTAAATCATTTGGTGAACTTGTCTTGCTTTGAATAATAATTCAAAACCCTAATTTTACTTAAGGTCTACCTTGTCTAAATTTTGTAAATTAAATTATGGTTACAAAATTAAAAATTTATGATTTTTTAACTTAACCTAGCTAATTTATTTAATCCTATATTAGGTTCTCATTTATTTAATTTAATTTAAAATTTTACAACACAAATCCTAGATTCATATATTAGGTCCCTATACATACAAATATTAGTAATTAGGGTTTCAATAATAATTCTATTTTCTATTATAGAACATTGTTCAAAATTTCACACATTACACACATACTTATGTTAGATTATATTATACATCTTGTGTTTTATCATTAATTTTTTATACTATCTTCTTTGGAAAATTTTAATGGAATATTAAAAATCTTCTACGCCTCATCCAATTGATGAACTCTTGAATTTATCTCATGATTATATTAATAAATGGAATAATTTTCATTATTCTATATTAGAGCATAATAATTAATTCATTTACATTGATGATGGTGGATATTATTATAATTATGGCTATGAGGATTACTATGAGCATGATAATGATAATGACCATGATGATATATTAGATACATAACCTTCTCTTTCCTCTCACTCTTCTATTACTCCCCAAAATCAAACTAACATAATGCTCAAATAAACTCTTGTTGGTAGTGCTTTATTCTAATGTGATCCTAAATTTTCAAGTACTTTTGCTCCTTCATTATTCAAATTAAATAAATATAAGTGTATTACATGGAAACCACTCTTTCATGATTCAAGTAAAGTGGATAGGAAAATTGCATCTTATTTACCCTTCTCAATTACATTTGAAAAAGCAAGTACAAATTATTTTACATTTTTTAACGATGCATAAACTAAGGTAGATGAAATTTATTTATCACCATGCTTCACATTTCAAGCTCAATCAAATGATTCTTTACAAAAAATTAATAATGTAAATGTCTCTAACTCTTCTCATTTATGTCATAATATTCAAAAATAAAACATGGTTTTTACTTCTCTGTCTCTTGATTCTAAAATTGAAATTGATAATCATGCTTGCATTTCAAAAATAACTAGTGAAAAAAGGCCTTGCATTATACCTACATATGATGATACATTTCATAGTAGTAAAAATTTAAAATATTCCTCTTCTCCATATCTCAATGAGCATGTGGATGATGCTTCTTACACTTTTACTTCTAAAAATTAATTAAATTATTTTTTTGATGAACCATGGGATAATGAATATTTTTGTGATTATGATGAGGATTAAATTTAATCTATACCTTATAATTCTTATCTTACATAACATATATCTCTTTTTCAACCAAACAATAGGTCACATATAAACACACACACACACACACACACACACACACACACACACACACACACACACACACACACACACACACACACACACACACACACACACACACACACACACACACACACACACACACACACACACACACACACACACACACACACACACACACACACACACACACACACACACACACACACACACACACACACACACACACACACACACACACATTCTTATTTTCATAATTTACATTCACTATAGAGTAAACTACCTTATATTAAACTATTATGTGATACTCCTTCAAAAATTAAAAATAAAGAAGATACCAATGAATCCACCTTATCCCCCTCACTAAAATATAACATATTTCTCAAACAAACCTAAAAAAGGGTGGTAGTTCATTTACCTCTAACTAGGTTATAACTATCACACATCCAAAGTTTATTTAAAATGAACTACCCTCTCAAAAAAAAAATTCCAATATAATGTACTAATGGATAAGATAAACAATATAAGTAAAGCATTACATGAACCCTTTGATAATGACCATATACCTTCAAAGGCATTGATTTATTTAGTGTATGTTATGGGATCTTTACAACAACAAGTACATCATCATTCTAATGTAATACCAATGTGGGTTTTCTCTAGGGATGATAACCAAGATGGCAATTGTATTGCCAGTCTCCAAAATTATTATGCTATCATTTATGGATTTTCATGGGGTATGAGATAATAAAAGTATTTTGAGGGGCCTATTAATACTATAAGGTATATTTTTGAATGGTCCTTCATTTTCTTTAATCTTTTTCTCTGGTTGCATGATTTTTAGGGTTTAAAAATGGGTGGTGACATTATTATGATTGAGCGAACCTCCCCTAAGGATTTTCAAAAAGATATTATAGTATAGAAAATTATATAGGAGGGAAATATGTCTTCTTTCTTTGAGGTTATGAATGGACATGATGAGAATATATCTCACCAATTTGCATAGTCTTTGGATGAAGATTCTAGATAGGTCTATCTAAGGGGAATTGGTTTCAAAGTCTTAGAATAAGTGATTAGACAAGCCATAGGGCTCCCCATAAAAGGTACAAAGAATTACAGACATAGTAGGGTGTCAAACCTAGAAAATATGGTGATTTTCTTTAGAGAAGGAGAATTTACTGTGAAGTTTCATGGGGGTTTAAATCAAGAAGCTCTTAGAGCTGTGCGAGCAAATATACCTCATGATTATGAAATACTCATGTTTAAAGGTATATTTAAGGTATTTGATCATTACCATTTTTCCTTTCTCAATCATTTTATGAATAGATTGGAGATCAATTTTCCCTTCTTCTTATTGTCCTCTCTAGAAAACTCTATTAATCATGCCAAGGAATCTTGTGCTAAAAACTCCCCTCTTATTCCCATTCACCAAGGCCTTATACTGAGGTTGTACCACTTCCATTTGGATTTATGCCCACCAAAACCTATTAAAGTCTATTTTTTGGAGGATAACCCATTGACTCTGTCTCTTGATATCAAAGGCAAAGATAAAAAATACATTAAAACTACCAAAATCTCCTCTAAAAACCTAAAGGGGGCCTTAGGATTGAGGAATGTAATATTCCTAATGGGACCCCAACCTTTGATTCTAAACTAAAATCTTTGAATAAATCCAGTGGAAAAATTGTGATCCCTATTTGGGAGACTGAGGTGGATACGATGGTGCCCACTAACAGGGAAAAAAAGGTTAGGGAGGAAGAGGGAAAAGTGTCTAAGAAGGAAAAAACCAAGAAGGAAGACTCTAGCTGGGTTGAGGAACCAATCAAATATTTAGACCTTGGCTCAAAATGAGAGGGGAGTGATCATGGGGGTGGTGTTGAGAAGCCTGGTGGAATAAGAGTTCACAAATTTAGCCATATTACTAGAATCCCATCCATTCACCCTAGAAGAATTGGCATTTATGATTACTTTGAGTTTTTTAAAGATTCTATAGGGGAGGGAAAATATGAAACACCTATTGAATCTATCCATGAGGAGGAAGGAGTGAACCATTTTTCTAAATTAAATAAATCTAGCTTGGAGGAGATAGAGGAGGTTACTATTGAAGCCCGTGGAAAGAAGAAGAGAAACTGGTCATTGTATGTTAAGTTTGCTAATGAGAGTATGGAGTTCAAATATAAGATAGATAAGATGTATAATAAATGGTGGGTGATCCTAGAATTTGCTACCAAGGCTCTTCATCACATGGCTTTAGTGTTTGTTACTATCAAACACTTTGATGACAAGGTCAGGGATGTGGGGTTGGAAAGCCTCAGTGATTACAAGGTTATGATCAAGTTTTTGGCTAATTATGGGATTGTTGATATTCCTTAATTATCTTATTTTCTTTCTTTCTGTAGTGTTTTTTATTTTTTGTATATTTTTCAAGTGATGGTAATGTACTGTTTATGGCTTGTTTGAAGCCTTTTTACCCTAAGGGTTGTTTTGTATAGGGTTCATGACCCTTTTTCCTACTAAACTTATAAACAAAAAGTACATCATCTCTCATTGGAGTAAAAATAATACTAATCTCAGGTTGATGCTAATGTTATACATAATAACCATATTGCACATAGAATCTCAACTAGAATGTTTCCACACAACTTTAAGATACCAATATTACATATATTTTATGGACATGTAGATCCATAATTATACCTTTAGGCTTCAGAGAAAGACATGGCCCATATTATAAATAATTTGACTCTACTACAATTGTTTCCAAAGTCCTTAAATGGTAAAATACTAGATTAGTTCCACCATACAATCCCTAGTGGATCTTTACAGACATATGAGGAGATAGAAATAGTCTTTCTTAAGAATTACATAAAGAATAAGGAACCTCTAGTCACACATGAGAGGTTGCCTTCATCACATCAGGGTGAGACATAGATTACATCTGAATACATTCTATAGTTCAAATCTTGTTTACATCAACTAATTTATAAATTAAAAAATTTAGAGGTATAATACATCTTTGCTATAATTTTAATTTATCCTCTCAAGGAGAGAATTATATAACAAACATATAAATTATTTAGACATATATGAAACTCAACTATAGCATTAGAGGCATAGTTGGGATTAGTAATTACACAGTCAAAGGTAGATTTGGTTATATACCCCTCAAATCCTCAGTCATCTAATCTAGTATAAGATCCTTATCTAATTCCAATTTATAAATTAGTGCAATAGAAACAACCAATAAAATTACTCAGTAATGTCAAAGATCCACTCTACATAACACCTTATATATTGAGTAGAACATATAATATACACAAAGAGATTATAAAATTCTTAGATAAGTTTGGGCCTCATGATACTTTGATTACATTATTATCCTTATACTAATCATCATCCACCACATCATTTTCATCAGGTACCACATAAGCCATATTGTCATTTTCACTAGATAAATGGATATTTAGATTATCATTATTATACACTTTGATCTCACATCAACTAGTATGTTAATTAAGGAATCATAGAGTTTACATAGGGGGCACCAAGACCTCATTCACCACACTCTCCTAGATCAAACTCCTATACAATAAAGGTATCCCATTATGTTCCTTTTAATCAACCATTGGTTACTCATTAAATTATCCCTATGACATATAAGACACAATTTATGAGTATTGACATATATGACAACCTCCTTAGAAATTGAAATTAGTTTGTAGAACTCATAATTCACCTCTAGTACATACATAAATAAAGATATTTGGGAATAACTATAAAACCAAGAGAATAAATTCACTTCAATCAATTATCAAAATATATGTAAATAATTATAGATCTCAAAATTCACCTCCAATGCATACAACAATCAAGATATTTGGGGATAATTAAATACCCAAGGGCATAGTTTTAGTTTGACCACCAATAAAAATATATGGCATTAGTTATAGAGATCAAAATGTAAATTCAATTTTCACATCAATTAATATATTTACAATAAATCATACAACTCAGAGTGAAGTTTTAGAACATCAACCAATCAAGATTTTCACATCAAAGACTACACATTCATGTAATAGAATTGTATCACAAGAAGCTCCAATTTTAAAGTATATGTTTACATCAACATGAGATGAGCAGTATGATCATTAGTTATCAATGTCATCCAGGTTTAGATAGGTAATATGTCCATCACATTTTATAGATGTAGACACATTATGGAATAAAAAACCCACATACTATTAAAATAATATAACTTAATCTACTACACATATGCCTAAAATATTTATACAACATATACAAATAAATTAAATTTAATCCAACTAAAATAAATTACAAATCTTACCATTTCAAAAAATCAAACTAATTCAACACATAATATATATATATATATATATATATATATATATATATATTATAACAAGATCTAATTTCCAATACATAATGCCAAATTAAAAAAAAAACCATCTATATATATAACATAAAATATCATTTCAATACAAATATGGTACACCACTCATTGATGTGGACATGACTACTAGGACCAATTCCTTCACTCTCACTCTTAGATACATAAAAATAGAACTAGAGGCCCCATTATCTATACATGACCTTGATCTATGACTCTATCTATTCTCTCCTAATATATGCCTAGCTTATCCATACACTCAACATGCTCTTGATGTAGTCTATGTAGTGATCTACTATTTGACTACTAGCCCCACCTAGATAATCAAGTGTGGGCATAATACACCTATGTAACTTATCATGTGTCTCATCTCATCTTCCACCACTCACCTGAATGTCCTGAACACTATCACATCCTTATAGAACAAATGGGCATACACCCTAGCAACATTGGTGGACCTCCTCACCAATCCATCCTCCATATAATCATAAAGGTTATATCATGTTAACTCACATATTTTTGACTCAATAATGACCTCAAAGTAATCATTATCTCCTAAAATATAAAAAATCGACATAATTCATAATAATCCTATCATATAAATATATAACCAAATTTACATAGAACATATAAACACTTTATTTAACTTACCCTCAATAATCCTCATGTGAAATACATTGAATACATTATCCACAATCATCCAACCTCTTGGAAATAGAGGTGCCAATGTATGGTCAGTCTAATAAGATGTGTAGGCCTTAGTCACTCCCACATCATCTATATCTGGTACTTTAATATAAGGATCATGCTCTATTAATGGAATGAGACTTAGCTTAAAAATATATGGCCTCAACATAATACCTAGCCTCGTAGGATCCCAAGAACTCCTCATCCATATCACATGTGTTGGGGACACATCCTGCATAACACTAAAATATTAAGTAACCCTCTCATACTAAAATCACTCATTTACATTATCCCAATGGTCATGTATCCAACAACTAACTTGAATCTACCTCAACTATGTATTATCCTCAAAACTCTCATGGTATCCCCTATAGGGTATATAGATCATATCTGATGTTATCAAACTATCTATCAACTACTGACACAATATAGTGATCCTCCTTGGTACATGAACAATCTTGATCCATATAACTAAAAACACATGTGGATGATCCCATCCATCTCATGAACATGACATTATCCTACCCACAACTATGTGCTCATATGCATAATAATGTAGAAGTGTTGATGCATCAATACCCCCATTACACATCTATTGCATAAATTAGTATAGATATTTATATATATGAGTGATCACCATGAAACCCTAAGAGTACATAGTGGTATAATCCTTGATGTCCTACACTATCTCATGCATCATATAGGAAATCAAGACACCAATCCTTTCTATAATAATAAATGAATATAACAACACAACTAGTAATTTCTATAATTATACGCCATCAGCCATCATAATCAAGGTCAAAAATATATTACTTTTATTCCCTATATGATGAGTCCCTATCACCATAGAATATAAATACCTATACATCTATTAAATTATTTAAAGACATATGACCTTTAGTAATATATCCCATTTCCCAAAGATTGACAATTGTGGAGTCTAATATACACCCTCTAATGTTATAATCATCTCACTAGTAGGGATCCATAACGTGTATGTGTCTACACCCCATATCTCACATAATGTAGTAACAATATGATTATCCTAGGGCATAGGATATATGAAAGAAACATATCTTAGGTTATATATCTTGATTAGTTCCATTTCTCATCATCTAAGGGAAAACACTATTAAGTCTCCATCATCTTCCTTATGTGGAACTCTCTCATGTGGCCATCAACCTACAAAATTACAGCCAAATTAAACATAAAATAAACAAAATAAACCTATAAAATAACAAAATGTATCAAAAAACTATTAAAAATTACTAATAATTACATCTCAAGACTTGTGGACACTAGTATTACATAAAGGACTAACAATGGATAGTAGCGCCACACCTTGGACACTAGTGTCAGGACCTAGAGAGTAGGACCCAAAATGGGACACTAGTACTAATTTATATAAAAAAAACTCTAAACCATTTCCTTTTTACTAAAAATAGTAAACAATACAATAAAAATGAGAAAAATAGGAAATACTTTGAGTTTATTACCAAGAAAACCTCTTCCCCTACCTAAATATGTGCCTTGGCTTCCTCATAGTGAGACAAGCTAGCTCCTCATCTCCTTGACATATTTATCTCACTTAGACACAAATTATTTAAACTTAAATAATCTAAATGAATTTAAAAATGAATAAAAATTACCTATTTAAGTCATAACTTACCAAATGCCACCCTATTAAGGCTACCCCTATCCACCAATTTTTCTAGCTAATATAAATCCCTAGCTATCACCATATCTCAAAAATTGTAACTCTAATTTATAAATAAAATTGCACATGGGTTTTGACATCGATATGAAATGATCCATATTGGTTAAACCAATCTCTTCATTATTATAAAATATAAAAATGAAAAAAATAATATCACTAAATATAACATTAGAACAAAAAAAAACATCTATCCACTTACACATTGAATTATCAACTCTAACAAAATAGATACGCAATTCAAACATAATATAAAATTACACCTACTAAGTATTATTAGTAAAACCAATCATTACCATTTTTGGGTACATATCCTCATCATAATATGGACTCTCTCAAAAAAAGTGGGTGAAATAGGCATAGAGTTCTTCATAAACATATATTTTCTAACATACAGACACATGAGTCTATATAGGTTTACACAAGCATTTAGAGTCATAGATTTTAGATATACAAATGCACGGGTCTACATAGTGTTACACATGAATTCATACATACATACATACATACATACATACATACATACATACATACATACATACATATATATATATATATATATACAGATATATATATATATACATACATACATATATATATACATATATATATATATATATATATATATATATATATACATACATACACACACACACACATATATATATATTTAAACACAAGTCTACATAGATTTATAAAGGTATTCAAATTCATAGATATATAGACACACAGGTCTACACATGTTTACATAGGAATTAATGTTTTTAGATATATAGACATATGGGTATACACATATTTTTGGATATATAGACACATGGGTCTCCATAGGATTACATATGCATTGATATTCACATATTTTCATATATATAGACACATGCGTCTACACAAGTTTACACAGACATTCATATTTTTAGTTATACAAACACATGCATCTACATAGGTTTAAACAAGCATTCAGATTCAATGATATATGGACACACGGGTCTACACAAGTTTACATAGACATTCATATTTTTAGATATACAAAAATATGTGTATACATTGGTTTACATAGGCAAATAGATTCATAAATTTACATTCACATGAGTCTACATAGGTTTATATAGGAATTTAAATTCATAGATATAAAGATGCATGAATCTACATAAGTTTACACAAGCATTAATATTTTTAAATATATATGTATATATGCCTAGGTCTACATGGGTTTACTTAGGTATTCAAATATACAATATAAATACATATAAAATTTTATCTTAGGTATACTAGTTCACTCAAATACTTAGATACACAACTACATTGATTAGATATCAAGATTAGGGGGAATGATGCAAAGCCAACACCTTGGTCCCCATTTCAGATCTATAAGATTACACTTAGTATCATCACCATTAATATCACCAATTTTTATATATTTTGAGTCATAATACCATCTATAATAGTTGATCCATAGCATTACAACAAACCTAGTTTATATACTCAGATTGAGAGTGGGGCAAAGTGAGCCTTAATTCTTCATGTATTTCGTTACATACTCAGATTTAGAGTGGGGGTAAATGATCCTTATTTATCCATGTATTGAGTTACATAATTAGATTTAAAGTTGTGGTAAGTGAGCCTTATTTATCCATGCATTATGTTACATATTTAGATTAAGATTTGGAACAAGCAATCATTGTTTCTCTATGCATTCAATTAAATATTTAGTTTCAGTATAGGGGTAATCCACACTATATGTCTCCCCTTCACATATTACACTCCAAATCTTATCCACTTCTCTAGCCAATAAGTGGGCTAAATCTAGTTTACATTCACATAGGTAAGTACAAGCAAGCATTCATATTTTCTTTTACTTTAGTACATTCATTTCATTTTATTACTAGAATAAAATGGGGGAAAATGTAAACACCATAATTTGGTCAAATAACTAAAAGTATTATATATTTTATTATTTTTTCACATGAGGGTCTTAGTGATGGTTATATTCCTTTTTTTTATGGTATTTTTGAGTCTTATTTTCCATATTTTCGACACTCATAGCAGTCACAGGTCACATTTTCCTAGTCACATGGTCCCCTAACTTGTCTTCCATATTTTTTGATTTGGTTTGAGCCTTAAGACATTAGTATTATTTTAATGACAATAGGATCACATGGAACTAGTGTCCACTTGTGGCTCTATTGTTTTATGGCCCCTTTCACCTATGTTTGAGTCCTAACCCCTCTATGAGACTTCTCTTAAGTTTTTATGTCTTTTTTACAACTTTTTATCCAACAAAAAGGTAGTATATTCAAATATATATATATATATATATATATATATATATATATATTACTCCTATATAAAGAGCCTCATAACATATTTTACATATATCACTTATTATTTTAGCACTTATATAAAATCAACAAATAGTAAAACTCAAATACTCTACATACTACTTAGTTTTCATACCTACACATTTGCATGCATGATCAAATAAGGGTGTAGGTGAAATTCATTATATTATACTATGAAATTTGATGGTACACATTCCCTAAGGGATAACCATATTTAATCTAAGACCCCTAGATTTGGGGCTAATTTAAGCAATGGATAAGACAATAAGGGTTCTACTGTGTGTGCTCGTAACATCCCACAACTTAGTTTTTTCTTTCCTTTTGACATATTATTTGTTCAATGTTTCATCTGGGTAGGTATTCATTAGGGTTTTGGAGAAGATTCAATAAAAATATTCACACAAAGAAGCCCCCAAGTGACACATTATCACCTATAAGACCTCCATAAGTTCCTAAAACTTCCCTAAAGTTTATAGATAGTCCATATAAAAATGACATTAGCATTATAATTGGGAACTAGTACCACATGACACACCTATCCTAAGAGGGGTGCTGCTATCTATAGTTGGATCTAGATAAATAGTCAAAATATGAAATATTCCTCTATGTCTTCTTAGTTGTTTCTAGTACCCTCATCCATAAAAGACACTATTTATATCTAGAAAATTTCCTTTTCTCCTTTCACTTACTATTTTTAGAAAGTTCCATTGAATCAATAATTTCCAATTTTATTCTATATTAGCAATAGACATAGCCATTTAATATAACTTAGGATTTACATAATAAAACCCTAAAAGGTTAAAACAATCCTTTAGGATCTAATGGAGAATAAAATTTTGTAATTCCACTTCATCCTCAACTTTTTTGAGCCTTTTCTAGTATTTAAGTTCATACATGGCCTCACTAAACTCCATTAGAATGTTAAGTTTATGATTTTAGAAATTGGTGTTGTTATTGTCCTCTTCTAT
>JARHVA010001493.1:185000-235000 GCA_037957365.1 Torreya grandis | reverse complement strand
GATTATGTGTTTGGTTTTATTTTATTGGTTTTTTCTTGATTTTTTCAAGCACAATTAATTTTTAACCCTGTCATCATCATTTCTCTACTACCCTAAACTATATCTAATTGGTGGTTGGGATGCTCTAGGGATACTTATGGTGGGGCCCATTGAGATTGACAAGGTGGGATTAGTTTCATATGATTGTGTGCAATGATTGAATTCATTTCCTCTTATTCTTATTTATTTTAGTTGATTAAAATGAATGAAACTTAATGTAGTTGAATGTAGTGTTATTTTTCATATTTATATTTAAAGCAAAATGATGTATCTTGACATATATTAATTCATAAATTGATTATAGTTGGTCATTGGATTACTTGGAGTACCATGACATTATTAAATTGATATAAATTTAGTACTTGATCTTGATTATTTATTTGAAATAAATAGTTGCTTGTTGATTTAATTCTTGTAACATTTGAGTAATGTTTTGGTTATGTCTTAGACTATGTTTATAAATCCTTGGTGTTTATAAAGATTGTATATATTTTTGGTAAAATAATTGGATATTTGATTATGTTAATCATTATGGTATGACATAGATACCAATTGTGTTTTGATTATGGTTTGATTATTTTTTTATAAGAAGATGAGGAAAGAAGAGATACAATGCTATATGTATTAAATAATTATTTGATTATTTTTAACCACAACCTTATTTAAGGTAGGTAATAGTATTTATTTGATATGAATACTTTTGTTATGTGTTATATTGAATGAAGTTGAATTTTTTACTATTTTATGAACTTTTATAATTTCTATAGATTGGGAATCCTATTAATTCATGGATAAATCTCTAAGAGTATTGGTACTTTATTTATGTCGAAAATATAACCGTTTAGTTGGATAAACAAGTTATTAATAGCTGAATTGGCCAATTAAGGGATTACTTTTAGACTTTTATATTGTGAGAATTTGTAACAACATGATGTTTGAGGAATAAAGTTAATTGAGAATAATTAATTAGTTAATATGAACTTATCTACTTAAGGATAATACTTTCAAATCAAATTTTAAGTATTTGAATAGACCTATATGGTCAGTTCCTAGATCAATTAATTATAATTAAATATCATTAATATTTAGTTAATCTTATGATTAAATATAGTTACATTGAAAATAATGTACTCTATATGTAAATTTATTGGAACATGACTATTCCTAGGTAAGCATCTTGTGTTTGAGGAACAAGTGCTCTATGTTTAGAATAGGTCATTAAATATTCTATTAATAGTCTCTCATACTTAATTGATAGGAATGAGTTTGTAAAATTTTATGATTATAATAAGAGTTTAATTTTAAAATGAGGCATAAGATGACATAGTTATTAAGTAGTTAAATACATGAACTAAGACCTTGAACTAAGATAAAGGGAATTAAAAGATCTATCTTGAGACATTACTGATCTTTAGGCAAGCTAGTCTTAAAATAGTACTGTGCCTTTAAAATGGTAAGTTGTCCCTAAGAAAAAAATAATCATGGTTATTGAAACATCCATGAAGGTTGAGTATCTTTAGTAGCTAACATGTCTAACTCCTTCCATTAATTGACTAATATTTGAAAAAGTGTTCACATACTTTTCATTGAATTTATAAATAGTCTTTTTCCTTTGATCTGTATATGCTAGTTGTGAATGTAATGAATCATAATTAACCAATATTAGTATGATGATTATTCTATTGAATCTAAACATACTCTACCTAGTGAGATCATAAGTCACCAATGACTCCATTAGAAAGGTTGTATTATAATACATAGATAGAAGTGAGTGGGTATGACCACACTGATGCACATCTATATGAATAAAAGAGTGGTTAAAACATACTTCCTAAAAAATCTATTTATGAGTTAGGCACTTAGTCTAGCTATTGTGTTGGCTATAAAATATTTATGGATCTCATTGCATTTTTTCATTCTAAACTTGGAGTGAATTATTTAATTAGTTATTATGTTAGATGTAAAAAAAATTGGTCATTAAATCTTGGTATCAAAGCATGTTTTTCTACTCTAGGGAACTTTGGGTAATTTTTCTTGATAATTTCTATTGATTTATTATTTTTTTCACCAAAGGATGGTGAGGAAAAAATATGGAATAATAGATAATAACCCAAGAAATGTTAATGCAAGTAAATGAAGAGATCATAGGGTCAAAATTCTTGAGATAGATGAACCACCTCTTAGTAATGCCAAAAATAATTTTGATATCCTTAACCATGAGGAAAAAAAGCCTAAAATTAATAAATAATTAGTTTTTAATGGGATTCTTACTATGTTAAATTCCCTTAAAAGTAAATTAGATACCTATGAGAGAAGGTTGAACAATATAAAAGGAGTTCTAGCTGATGGAATTCTAGTTAGAATGTAAGAGGTTGAACTAAAGCTTCAAAATAATCTTAGTAATATGGGTGATTATATTATTAAGAATCTGAAGAAGTTGTCCCCACAAGCCTTTTTAGGTGAAGAATCAAGTGATGCAACTGATGGATGGTTAGTAAATGTACATAAGTATTTTAATTTATACAATATGTATTCTAATGTGAAGGCAAGAGTGGAAACTTATGAGTTAGTAGGAGTTATAGCTCTTTGTTGGAATAATCTATGTGATTTATAAGGGTACCAAACAATGACTCTAATTATCTTATTTTTTAAAGGAAATTAATATAAAGGTGTCTTATTTCCAATCTTAAGGAACAAAAATTCCTTGATTTTCAACTACTAAAACAAGATAATATGAATGTGACTGAGTATGAAAAAAAGTTTTTAAATTTCCTACATCATGTGAATTACATGCATGATGAAGAGACTAACGTCACTAAGTTTAACCTAGGATTAAAATAAATATTAATGCATGATGTGATTATGACTAATCCTAAGACTTTAACTATGGTTATTAAATCTGTGCATAGGGAAGAAAAAAAGAAAATGCTTTGCAAAAGGCAAGAAAAGATTTTTTAAAAAAATAGACAACATTTTAAAATTAAAAATATGTCCACTTATCCTAATAATTTTAATAAATTTGATTCTAACCACAGATTCACAAAGGATATAAGCATATTCATTAAATTTCAAGGGAAGAATAAGAATTTCAAGAATTTAAACTCTTCTTATACTGCTAATTTTAAAAGGAAATCCACTCAAGGTAATGAAAATGTGCCGACTATTAGGGCAAATATTATTCTTTTGATACCACAAAAATCTATAGTATACTAAGAAATTAAATATAATCATTACCATAAATATTGTCCTAGGATAAAATACATTCAATCAGCTAATTACAAAGTGTATGTTGCTATTGACAATAGAAATACTAATTTCTAAACAACTCCAATTGAAATCAAAGGTAAAATAAACTATTTTATATTTAAATTTTGTTTAATTCATGAATAATAGATAGTATTATGGATTCTAAGTTAGTAACATGTTGTAATTTAAATTTGATGACTTTGAAGTATGGTTGGGATGTTGACTTTGGCTTAGGAAAAAGAGTACATATCACTGAGTGTCTAGAGCGATTAAGCCTAGACTCAAGTGTTTTTAAAACCCAAGTAAATTTATTTATATCTCATTTTGGATATTTTTATATTATCTTACTCATAGATTGGTTGAATCAACATAAAGCCAAGTTGTATTATTGTAATAAAGTAGTATATTATTGTAATGATTTGGGAAAACCTATATGAATTCAAGGTTTGGTGAAACCAAAAGTATATAAGCTCAAAAAATTAGTATGTAAAGATTATGAGTTATATGTTATTTTGCTTCAAGAAACTACACATGAAATAGTAATGGCATTTGAGGATCATCCATTTTTAAAATATTTTTATGATGTTTTTCTAGATAAAATTTTTGGTTTGCTTCCCAAGCGTGAATTTAAATTTTACATTGATGTAATTCTATGGGTATCCCCTAAATATAAGGCATCTTATCACATAAATATAGTAAATTTTTAAGAGTTGAAAGTTCAACTACAAGAATTATTGGAAAATGGTAGTATTAGGCCAAGTTTGTCACCTTATGGTATACCTATGGTCTTTTTGAAAAATAAAGATGGAACCTTATGATTGTGTGTTGACTATCACATGCTCAACAAGATCACCATTTATAGTTTTTATCCTTTTCCAATGATAGATTATGTGTTTGATCAAATAAAGGATGTAACTATTTTTTTGAAGATAGACTTGATATTAGGGTATCACTAGTTGAGGATCAAGGAATAAGATATTCATAAAATGACTTTTAGAATAAGGTATGAACATTATGAATTCACTGTAATGCCTTTTGGTTTGGATAATACACCTATTACATATATGAACATAATGAAGAGTGCATTTAAGGATTTTATAGATATGTTTGTTCTAATATTCTTTGATAATATAATGATCTATTCTAAGAATCTAAATGAGCATGAAAAATATTTATGCTTAGTACTACAAAGGCTAATGTAACATGAACTATTTGTTAATATTTTTAAATGAGATTTATTTTAGTCTAAGATCCACTATTTGGGTCAAATTATATCAAAAATTGCTATTTTTTGTGGATCCATTAAAGATTAAAGTTATTCAAGAGTGGCTTGCTCCTAATAACATACATGAAGTATGCAATTTTATGGGATTAGCTAGTTATTATAGAAGATTTGTTGATTTCTTTTCTCAATTAGGTAGCTAAATAACATCCTTGCAATACAAGGATAAGAAATTTGTGTAGAATGCTAAATGTGAACAATCTTTCTTAAAACCCAAAGAGTTATTGACTTCGGGACATATATTTGTTTTACCAAATCTGAATGGAAATTTTGAAATATGGGTTGATGCATTTAAAGAAGGCTTAGGTGGAATGTTAACTCAAGATGGTTTAGTTATGGATTATGAGTAATGAAAACTAAAGGAACATGAGAAACATTACACCACTCATGATATTTAGCTTGCTACAACTTTCCATGCTTTGAAATAATAGAAACACTTCATAATAGGCAAGCATTTTGAGGTAAAATTTGATCATCATTTCCTAAAATATTTGTTTCCTAAGATTATCTAAATGTGTGCCAATATAGATGGATATATTTTTCATAAATTTTTGATATGGATATTTCATATGTGAAAGGTAAGGAGAATTAAGTTGTTAATGCACTCCAACAATGCATGTACCTTGATGTTTTATTTATTGTGCATTATAATTTTAGAACAAGATTATTTAAACATCATAATTCTGATAAATTTTACCAAGATGTAAGTGTAAATTTGGTTGATGAGCCTATTGTAAAAAAATGTGATTTTTCAATTGATTCTGATGGTTTAATCAAATATAAAAACAAAAAAATTATGCCTGAGTCTACTGACTTAAGGAACATTTTTCTAAAAGAAGTGCATAAAACACCTAATTTTTCTCATTTAGGTGTCACAAAGATGACCCATGAACTAAATAGGCTATATTATTTGTGTGAAATAAAACATGAAGTTGTTAACTTTATGTCAAAATATATGAAATTCTATTGTGTGAATGGTAAATATTTCCATCTAGGAGTTTTGATTTACCCTCATGATGTACCATGAGGTAAGTGGGATATGATTTCATTAAATTTCATAACTATTTTTCCAAAATCTAAAAAAACAATGATACTATTTTGGTTGTAATTAATAGATTTAAAAAAGTTGGTCATTTCATTGTTATAAATTTGATTGATGATGCATTTGTAATTGATTCATGATCTGTCAAAGAGATAGTATAATTTCAAGGTATGCCCAGAGTAATTACTTATCATAGATATAAACATTTTACTTCAAGATTTTGGAAAACTCTAACTACTGATTTTATCACATGATTGAATTTTAGTTCATCTTATCATCCAAAAAGAGATGGTTAGATGGAGATTAAATATGGTTGTGGAAGACATGTTAAGAATGTATGATATGGATGAAGAAAGTAAATGGGAGTATTATTTACACTTATTTTATTTTTATTATAATAATACTTATCATTTAGTGATTAAAATGTCTCCTTTTGAAGCTTTGTATGGTTGCAAGTGTAGAACTCCACTTGCATGGGAAAGTTTAAAAAATTGGACTATTGCAAGTCCTAATATTTTTACAAGAATATGATGCAAAAATAGAAACTATAAGGAAAAGTTTAAAGGATACTTCAGATAAGAAAAATATTTATACATATTTAAAAAATGACACCACATTCACTCCAATTGGGAGATAAAGTTTTTATGTGTGTTAGACTACAGAAAATATCAACTAAATTTGGAAAGTCTTCCAAAATAGTCCTTTAGTTTATAAGACCATTAGAAATTTTGGATAAAATTAGTCATGTTTCTTACTGAATATCACTTCCACCTTCCTTATAATAGATTCATGATGTGTTTCATATTTATTTTTTGAGGAATTATATTCTTAATCCATCTAATGTTTTGGATTGGACTCATCTTTAGGTTTTGAAAGAAAAAATGATGTAGTTGGATCCAATGAAGATCATAGATCATTACATTATTGAATTGGGAAATTGTGAAATTTCTCAAGTATTATGAGTAGGTTTTAAAAGGACTCTCATATTTCCATGTAGTAATTCTTTTTTATAGAGGATATAAGATGAATTAAAATTAGTTTTGCATGAGAAATTTTGGGAAATAGGAACTCCAGGGAAGAATTTAACTTGATATCCATGTAAGTATTATGGAGTGTTATCTAGGGTTTATTTTTGTGTTTATTAGGTGACAAGTTATATGAAAATAGATGCAAAATTTTGGTTCTTTGATGCTAAAAGTTTAGAAACTTATGTTGTTCAATTTCATCAACCAAGTAAGTAATGTTTTGAAATTTGGGTTTTGTTTTTAGAAATTAAAATAAATGGCTCAATATAGGTATTTAGTTAAAATATTAAGTCATTATTATTTTTAGTTCAAGTAAAAACCTAATAGTGTCCATGATGTTTGTTTGTGTGAGGGATTAATTTGAGCACTTGTAGTATTGTTTGGACTATTGGTAACTTTTTTTTGGTTTTTTTGGTGGCTACATGTGGGTGTTATCATTGTGTTTGCTGTGAAAAACCCATAGTGAGTTTGTGGGTTATATGACTTTTTTTTTGGTTTCAATTACACAATTGATTGCATGTGGTTTTTTTATTCTAAGTAAAAAGGGGTGATGATTAAATGAAAAATCATATTATTTTAAAACCATTATGTTTTATTTTTGATTATGTGTAATGATTGTTAAATTATTATTGTCAATTTTTTTATTATTATGTTAGTTTGAATTGGTTCTGAGTTAAAGGACTCACTTGGGTTTTGATTGAAGCCATATGGCCTTCAATATGGCAAGTATGTGTATAATTATTTGGTTTGGTTGTGTTGTTTATTTTAGATACTATATTATTTTAGATGGTTGTGTTATTTTTTGGTAATGTTTAAAGGTAAAATCCTTTTGGCTTATGGTCACTGTGTGTTATTTATTTTGATGTTTGAATTCAAAAAATAAATCCATATGGCTTAGGTGTTTATTGGTTTATTTATCATGGTTCAAGAAAAATTATGATTATTTAATTATTTTGATTATATGGATGGTTTTTATAAAACATTTGATTCATTATTACATTACATAAAATCATTTTTTATTAATAACATAACTTAAAGTTTTATGAAAATGGTATTTTTTTATAACTAAGTTATTATATTCATTTATGGGTTTTATTTATAACTCTTAAATGTCTATGAAAATAGTATGTGAAGATTAATCTATAGATTTATGAGCCATATTATATTCCAAAATAGAATATGGAACATAAATTGACAATCTCATATTAGAGCTACAATCATAATTAGGTACCAAGCTAATAGATGTTGGTGGTTTGATTATGTGTTTGGTTTTATTTCAATGGTTATTTAGTGGTTTTTTATCAATATAGATTGTTTCATAATCCTTTATCTATCCATTATATATTACCCTAATTTTTATCCAACTCATGGTTAGGGTGGTCTAGGGCCACTTATAGTTGGGCTCATTGGGACTAGCATGACAAGATTAGCTTTATTGTATTACATACAATTACTATATTCATTTATTCTTATTCTAGGTTAATTTTCATTCATTAAAATGAATGAAAGTTGATGTAGTTGAATGTAGTGTTATTTTTCATATTTGTATTTAATGCAAAATGGCGTATCATGAAATATTTATTGATTCTTAAATTGATTATAGTTGGTCATTAGATTACTTGGAATATCATGGCATTACTAAATTGATATAAAGTTAATAATTGATCATGATTATTTATTTAGAATAAAAAGGTGTAGTGTTGATTTAATTGTTTTAACATTTGAGTAATGTTCTGGCTATCTTAGTCTATGTTTATAAATCCTTGGTGTTTATAAAGATTTGATTAGTGTTCGAAAAATAATTATATATTTGATTATATTAATCAATATGGTATTAAATAACTATCAATTATGTTTTTATTATGGTTTGATTCCTTCTTTATTATAAGATGAGGAAAGAAGAGGTATAATGTTAGATGTATCAAAGTTAATTATTTGATTCTATATAACAACATACTTATTTAAGCTAGGTAATAGTATTAATTTTACGTTCTTATTTTTGTTATATGTTATATTGAATGAAGTTGAAAGTTATATTATTATATGAACTTTTATAATTCCTATAGATTGTGAATCATATTCTCTCATGGATGAACATCTGAGAGTATTGATACTTTATTAATGATCAGATTATAACCTCTTAGTTTGATAAATAACTTAGTGATAAATAAATTGGCCAAATAAGGGATTAATTTTAGATTATTATATTGTGAGAAGTTGTAAAAACTTGATCTTTTGGCAATAAATTTTATTGGCAATAATTACTTAAGTGATTAGTATGAAATTATCTACTTAAGGATAATAATTTGAAATCAATTACTAAGTATTTGAATAGGGTTTTATGGGAAGTTCCTAAATTAATTTATTAAAATTAAATAACATTAATATTTAGTTAATTTTATGATTAAATAAATTAATATTGAAAATAATTTTCTCTATTTGTAATGTTATTGGAAAATCATTATTCCTAATTAAGCATCTTGTGTTTGAGGAATAAGTTCTCTATGTTTGAAATAGGTAATTAAATATTCTATTAATAGTCTCTAATACTTATTTGATAAGAATGAGTTTATCAAATTGAAAGATAAAAATAAGAGTTTAATTTATAATTGAGGCTTAATATGATATAGTTCTTAAGTAATTGAATATTTGAAATAAGACATTTGACTAAGATAAAGGGAATTGATAGATCTATCTTGAGACATTATTGATCCTTAGTCAAAATAGTGTTGAACCAGTACCCTACCTATAAAATGATAAGTTATCCTTAAGCATAAATTAAGCATGGTTGTTGAAACATAGATAAAGCTTGAGTACCTTTAGTAGATGTTGTTTCCAACTCCTTACATTCATTGACTGAGATTTAAAAATGAGTTCAAATAATTTGCATATCTTTTGGAAGTAGTCTTTCTTCTTCCCTTAATCTTTGTCTACTAGTTGTTAATTCAAAGAATCATACTTAACCAAGCTTATTATGGTGATTATTATATTAAATATAAACTTGATATACCTTTCACTATTAGACTTTGATGATACTACCCTAGGGCATTGGGTATTTTATAGCCTATATAGGTACTCAGGTAAGATCACAAGTTATTGCCAACTTTATTAACAAGGTCATAGTACAATACATAGATAGAGGTGAGTGGGTAGGACCACACTGACCCACATATATCTAACTACTAGGTGGTTAAAAGATACATCCTAAAGAAGCCATTTATGGGTTATGCACCTAGTCTAGTTCATGTGTCAACGGTAACACAATTATTGATCTCATTGCATGTTTCCACGCTAAAATCTAAATGAACTATTTAGTTAATTATTTAATTATGTATAAAAATAAATTGTGGTCATGATATATATATCATGACCACAATTTATTTTTATGTATAATTAAAATATTTAATTTTATATATATATATATATATATATATATATATATATATATATAAGGAGGGAATCAAGCCACACACAGATATCCTACTTATAGTGATTGTGTAATTGTGTTCCTTGATAATAGGTATGCAACTATAGGTTTGATTTTATTAAATAACAGTTGAGGAAATGACTTGTTTTAAGATGTTTTAGACTTAATTTGAGATTACCCCTTGTGAATGATCTTGAATTTTGGAAGAATATCTAAATTATTCTCAACATGTAGTATTGTATAATATAAATGCAAGATAGAAATCAAATCCATTTGAAATATGATTTTGATTTGATTATATAGTGAAAACTTTTCAAAATTTACATTAGTTTACTTGTGAGACATGTACGATAAACTAAAATAATACATAAAATTTTGGAATGTATTGATTAAGTGGTACATGGACAAGGACAATCTAGGTGGATATGATAATAATAATAATAAAATTATCTACCTATCATGGACATGTCCTATAAAATTAGGGACAATGGTATTGATAAGGGAAGCATTCTGAGAGTGATATAAGTCAATTTTTATATAGTTCAAGGGGATGTTATGGGTTTAATAATATACTTGGATAGAATGAAGGATCAATTAAAACAAATATTTGGGAAATTATCTAACTTTTCAACTCAACCACTATAGAATAATCTTCTACCACTTCAGTTTGGTTCTCCTACTCCAAATAATACCAACACCAATTTTTTCCTTAAGTTGATGTTTCAAAAAGTGGACCTACACACATTTTATGGTAATGATAAACTCACTTGAATCATTCATATTTAAAATTTATTTGATCTACATCAGACTCCATGTTTAAAAAGTGGTTATAGACTCTCTATATTTGGAACTTGAGATATTCATTTGGTATCATTAGTTGTGTTCTTAAAAGAAAAAGAAGGGTACCCCAATTTCATGGTTGATATTAGGTGAGGAGTTGTAGCTCCATTACCAAAATAATGTCTCTAAAAATAATTTTAGTTAGTTAACCAAGTTCCACCAAACTAGGACTATCAAGGACTACATTCATCAATTTCAAAATTTATCCTTATGTGTGGTAGACATCACTATGGAAAATACGATTAACCAATTTTTAGGTGGCCTCAAGGATTAGACCCAATTAGAGGTTCACATGTTTCATTCTAGTTCTATATCTGAGACCATACCAAGGGTACACATAATTAAGGAAAAAAAGTTGATCAGATGAAGACCTTTCACTAATGTTCATGAATGCATGTTCCCAACACTATAATTTCATCAACTTACCATATTGACACCTCAACAAGTGGAATAAAAACATGTGAAAATTTTATGTTTTGACTATGATACCAAATGGAGCAAAGGGCATTATTGTGTTAAAAAGAGGCTATTTTAAATTGATGTTGTCATTGAGGATGAAGAAGATGAGGATGCGTTAGGGAAAGGGTTAGAAGAACCTAAAGATGAATCTAAATATTATCAACCTACTATTTACTTTCATCCACTTTAGTGAATTAATACTCCTTGAAATCTTAAGGTGGTGGGGATCATGAAGAAATAGAAAGTGACTGTGTTAACTAAATATGGGAGTACACATAACTTCATCAATACTAAGTTGGTTGAACATTTGAATTGTTTCATTTACCCAAATCCAAAATTTTAGGTTATGATTATATATGGTGGTATGATCAAATATTTTATAAAATGACATAGTATTAAGCTTGATATGGGAGACTATTTGTTAGATTCCCCTATGTTTACTATTCCATGGGAGGATTTGATACTATTTTGGGAGTATAGTGGATCACCAGTTTGGGCACTATTGAGATGGATTTACATGAATTATTCATGAGGATCCATTCATAAGGAATTAATTTTGAACTACATGGATTACAGGATAAAATATTCATAATTGGTTAGTTCTCACAAATGATGAAGATTATTAATTAAGGTACAAAATGTTTTGTGTCATGCTTATTTATCATGGAGTTTCAACCGCTAAAGGAGTATACACATCCTACATTTGAAAAGGTGTTGTATGGCCATTATTTTGTTTTTAGTTACATACCAAAAGGACTTCATCCAACTCATGCACATGATCATTCCATCAAACTCATTTTAGGAAGTACACCACTAATATGAAACCCTATAGGTATCCCTATGCCCAAAAGAGTGAAATTGAAAATATGGTAAAAGAGATGTTGGAGGAAGGAATCATCTAATATAGTCAAAGTGAATACTCCTCCCAAGTGATAATAGTATGAAATAAGAATGAAAATTTTATGATGTGCCTAGACTACAAAGAACTCAAGAAATACACCATCAACGATAAGTTTATTTTTCCATTATTTGATGATTTCTATATGAATTACATGGTTTTATTAATTTTAAAAATTTATATCTTCACTCTGGATATCATCAAATTCACATCCATGATGAGGACATACCTAAAATAGCTTTCAAAACTCATGAAGGCCATTATGAATTTATGGTCATGTGTTTTGGCCTCATAAATACATCATATACATTTTAGAGTTTGATTAATACTATTTTTAGTCCATTTTAAATAGATTTTGTATTAGTTTTTTTTATGATATCCTCATACACAATCAAAATTTGGAAGACCATTCAAAGCATGTGAAACATGTGATTTTAGTTCTAGAATAACATCAAATTTATGCCAAACCTTCTAAATATGATTTTCGTGTCTAAGATATGGAGTAATTGGGTCATATTATTTCACATTAAAGATCCAATGTTGATCATAAAAAAATTCAAGCAATGATGGAGTGGTAGGTTCCAAACACCCTCAATAACCTCTAGGATTTCTTTGGCTAACTAGTTACTATCACAAGTTTGTCAATAATTATGGTAGAATTGCATCCCCACTCACATATTTACTAAATAAAGGATCCTTCTTATGGATTGACTTATATACTAAGGAATTTGAATAGTTTAAAATGTTTATGTGCATAATTCTAGTTTTGGCTACTCCTAATTTTTAGAAAACTTTTGTTGTGGAGGATGACGCATCAGGATACGGCATAGGGTTTATACTTATGCAGTAAGGTAGACCACTAGCATTTGAAAGCCACCAAATTAAGTGGAAAATAGGTTTAAACCAATATATTAGAAATATATGATGGTTATTCTGCATGTAGTGAAGTAATGGAGAACATATTTGATGTGTCATCTTTGTTACGTCATGACTAATGATGATAACCTAAAATATTTATGAACAATGCTTGTCATCTAAAGAATAACAAAAATGGGTGATTGAAGTGTTAGGATATGATTTTAAAATAGTGTATAAGAAATAAAAAGAGAATATGGTGGTATAGGCCCTATCTTAGTGAGATGAATCAATTGACACATTGTTATGTGCCCTATCCATGTGGCAAGCAGGTTGGCTAAAAGAAGAAAGATTATAATGGAAGAATGACAAAGCTACCAAGGATTTGATTCACAATATTTAGTAGGGTTTTAACCAATCCAAAAAATTTACATGGAAGGGGAACACATTATGGTATAAATATAAACTATACCTTTGTAAGCATTCTCTCCTTAAAGACAAAATTATTCAGGAACTTCATGCCTCTCCACTTAGAGGTCACTCAAGATTTTTGAAAACATGTCATAGAATCAAACAAGATTTTTTTTGGGAAGGAGTCAAAGGGGATGTTCAAAAATATGTGGTCTAATACATGGTATTATAACAAAATAAATGTGAAACCATTAAGACCTCAGGTCTTTTGCATCCTTTATCCATTCCTAGCCAAAATATACAAACCAAATGAGAGTCATGCCAACACTAAAACCTTGATATGATTATGTTACATCTAAATGAAGGGTCTAAAATTGAGAAAGACATTAAAATTTTTGTTTATGAAGATCTTATTTTTTATTAAATGTATACAAACATACATATGAAGAGACTAAATATATTTTCTCATTATTTGAGTTATACTCAATAATAAAATACCTCATCTTTAGTTCCTGGTCTACCTCAATCTATTTTTCCACTCCTTTATAGGGAAGCCACATGTGTAATAAATTTGTGGCCATGTACCCATTCAATGTACTTAGCCAATATTAACTCAAAAATATACTTTACACTTCTATAGTGTCTATGACCAGGGTATAGATGGTTTATTGCATATGTGGTTTAGATACCAATTGAAACCAAATGTTTTTTAATTCATTGACACATAAAACCAAATAGTTATCTATATATAAGGCCACTCTTTTGACTTATCTAGATTCAAACCCAACTTTTGGAATAAAACTATCGACATCACATTGGTTGAAACTCCAAAGTCAACCAAGCAGTTATGTACATTCTTCCCAAACACTAAGATAGTTAGAAAAAAAGTGGTACTTTAGGCTTATATTTAAATTCCATCATATTAACATGGGCATATTTGAACTTGTTAGATGTCCTCCCTATTATATCCTTGATCAACAACTCTCTTTATTTTATGATTTGGTCTAACTGATGGAGGCTAATGTTAGCCTTGATCTTATTCATATCCTTAATAATGTTGTTCCCTACTTTTCCCTAGTGTTTAGAGCTTTGAAACTAGTATTTATCCTTAGGAGGAGATATATTATTGGTGGACTTGGGATTACGATGAGTAGTAAGCATTGATGTTAAGAGATGTTTAAGTATTCATAGGTTACCTATTCGTAATATTTTTATTGTCCCTTGCCTGATGGTTGTAATGATGGAAGAAATGGATTTTCTTTGTATTATCTTCAAGTTCATTTCCATATTCATCTTAGAAAATGAATTCATAAGTATCACATACCATTGTTATATGATGATTTATTGAGGGATTAAATCAAGATGTCTCTAATTTATTAGTAAAATTATCATGTTTATCCAAACCCTTACAAAATAACTCAATTGTAATACATAATTTAATAGAATATAATTCACCATATTGTGTTATGTTGTGAACCCTAAACTAATTAAGAAGAGTTTATTATATTATATTGACATATGGAATACTAATGCATGGCCATTACTATTATTCATTAACTACATAAATTTTTTAAGTTATGTTATATCTCTAGAACTAAAATCTCTAATTAGTGTTTTGGAATGTAGTGTTTGCCATACGCTTTTGCATGTTTAGGAATTAATTTCTCAAATTTTGAACCTTTATCTGGATTGATTCAAAATCTATTTTTATATAATTAGAATTAGTACCTTTTAGATTATGTATTTCATGTATTTCTCATGTTTTCTAGTTTATTAGCTAGTTATTTCTTCCTTTTGTGAGTTTGTCCTATGTGACGATTTATCCCACATTGGTTAGTTAGGAAACTTATATGTTTTTCCTTGCCTATTTATTCAAGATATTTTATTTTTACTAGCATATATTATTTTTGAATAACACTTGATTTGATTTTCTTTACAATCAATTGTCTACAACTTCATTTGTGTGATGTTTTATTATAAACAATCATGAATCTTGGGTTGGAATTCTTGTTCACCATTCCTATCATGGTAACATAGCTTTGAGGTGTTTCTCCCATCCATATTTATACATTTTTTCTTTAGAAATTTACCTTGCTACTACTTCTTCCCTTGTTGTGAAGAGGAATCATAGTTGAGAGGCATGCATTGAGATATGCTTGTGACACCATTCATTAAAGAGTTTTTGAAGCTTTTATTATTTTTAAATATTTTATTGATTTTAAAGATTTAAATTACATTTGAAGGAGTAAAAACAAGGTGTCATTATTTTATTTGGCATCACCATTTTAGATCTGCCTTATTTTTTTCTTGGAGGGATCAACAAAGATTTGAGGTAAGTGGTGCTTGTATGAGTTAGAAGGTGTTATCCTTTCAAGATATGCGGTGTTTCTGTCAGATTTACCATTTTATTTTAAGAATATACAATGTAAAAGGAGATAAAGTTGGCATTGGAATTTGAGGAAATCTCTATTGTTTTTATCTTTTTTGTTTCAAATCTAACCTTTTTTCTACTTTAGCATTGGATATTAAACATTGCATTATTTTTTTTTAAGTATTGCATTGAGAGGTGATAATGAATTGATCAGGAGGAAAGGCATCCCAAACATATGTTTTTATATTTATTGTAGACCTACACTTATTTTCTATATCTAAGGCATCTTAATATGTAGTTCTAGACTATGATTTGAGGCATTGATTGTTGTGATTAAAGGTGTTGAAGTAGATAAGAAGACATGGATGTTGGGTGTTGAAAATATATTTTCGTGTTGAAAACATGAGATCTCCTATGGTATAATATATAAATTTTACTTTTAATAATTTAGGGCTACTTGATAGAGGCATGGATTTGTCAAGGATGAAGATAGTCTGAGGCATTGGAAATTTTATATCCATTTTGTTGAAACTAGTTTACTCTCCCTTTATAAAGAGTTGCATGGAAACAAGGAATCCTTATATATATGAATTTATTTAATTTGGAATCCTTTTTTGAAGAAGAGATAGATCTAGAGATAAATATAAACAATATTATTTCTTTTCCTCTCATAAACAAAGCTAGTTTTATTCAATTTTTTTGTTTTAAAATCTAAATTTTTGCCTCAAGAGGAATCAAAATTAATTTGCACACATACTAAAGTAACTAGTAGGATACTTTTTTACTTTGATTGGTATTTATGATTCCATGGTTTAATTCCATTTTTGATAAGTGGTTTTATGATTATATTCTTTTACATTTAGTCACAAAAATTAGTTTATAGTTTTTTTTTTAATGTTTTGACCCATTTTATGGGAAATCATAACACTTTTGGTATTAAACACTATAATATTATGAATATAAATAATTACCATACATGGAGACTTTAAATAAAAACAATCATAAAGTCCAAAGGATTATGGCCCTTAATGAATGAAACTCAACTATAGTTTACATGTGAATTTGAAATTTTCTAGCACCAATGTAAGTTTAAAGAGTGTATGGGTTTGGTTGGGGTTTATGTGAGTGAAAATATTTTATTTCATCTAGATGGGTATGATTATACATTCAAAATTTAGGATAAGCTAAAGGTTTTGTTTGGTAAAGTATATCACATGAGAGCCATGCAGCTTGAAATGGAGCTAACTTCACTAAATCTGGATGACTTTGCCTCCATTACATACTACCTCACTAATTTTAAGCATTTGTTGACATAGTTGAAGGTGAGTGAACAAGATAATAAGGATGAAGAGTTTGTATATTAGATTGTATCTAACTTGAGTGGCCCATTACAAATATTTTCATCTACCTTTTTCTCTAGTATGGATGCCTTAGGTGTCACATTCAAAATCCCATATCTAGAGTTTTTTATGAGATATTTAGTAAAGAGGAATCCAAATTATCTAATATTGAGTCTTCCAACTCTAAAAAATCATTAGTATCATCACATCCTAAGAATAGGTTAAAAACTAAGAGTAAGAAGAAAAACACTCATCCTCCATCTCAAAATGCACCTAAGACCAACACTAACACATCTAAACCTAAATCATCTTCCCAATTAAAGAATAAGTATAACCTATCTTGATCCTATTATGGGGGGACTAGTCATGAAGAGCCTAGATTTCTTAGTAATATGAAATCCTTAGGGGATTCCATTAGGAAACACAATATTTTTATCTCCACTCCTTCTCCATCTCATTACCATGGGAAAGCACTTAATGTTGTCAAGAGATCATAGTTACCTATTTTGGATAGCTAGGTTCTAGATTCTGGTGCTTCAAACAATATGATTTCTTCCAAGGATTACTTTTTATCTCTTGGTCTAAGTTTTAATCCAAATATTAATGTTATAAATTATTTTTTTATTTATGTTAAGGGGAAGAGTGACATATAGTTAGATGGTGTCTACATCATTGATGCATTATATGTTCTAGACATTGCCACCAATATAATTTTAGTTTATCATATTTTTCATTCTAGTCAGGGCAAGATAGGGACTTTCACACCACAAGGTAATGAAGTTAGAGATTTGTTAGAGCCGTACACAATTATTGCATAGGGTGTTGTTGATCATAGTTCTCAACTCTATTATTTTTAGAATTTTGATGATACTCCTATATGGACATGTTTAGTTTCTCATGTAGATTTTGAGATTTTGATTTGTCATGAGAGATTTGGACACCTAAAACACATATATTTGAAGGAGTTTATCACTCACAATATGGTACAGGGTCTTCTTACAATTTAATGTGTTTAGAGAGTTTGCCCTAGTTGTGCATTAGGGAAACAACACCACAATTTGTTTCCTAAAGGCATGCACATGAGAGTTTCTTCACCACTTGAACTTGTGAATAGTGATTGATGGTATTTAATACTCATTTTAATGAAGATAAGTATGCACTTGCCTTTATTGATAATTTCTCAACTCATACTTGGGTTATTTCATCAATCACAAGAGTGATTTATTTTCTCAATTAAAAGTATTTATGTATTTGGTCAAGAAATAGTCATTGAATTTTATCAAGAAGACTCATATAAATAATGGGGGATTAATTCAGTCAATGTTTACCTAATTTATTAGTATTATATGATATTATTCACCAAAATTATGTTACACATACTCCAAAATAGAATGGATTAAAAGAATGGAAGAACCAAACTCTAAAGGAGATGGCTAATTTCATGATGAATTCACATGATTTAACTCTTTTTTATTGGGTATATGTAGTTAATTATGTAAACTACATTTAGAGCTGCACATCACATTGAGCACTTGAGCATATAAATATAGAGGAGGCTTGGTCTAGAACCAATCCTGATGTCTTAATTTTTGAGTCTTTAAGAGCATTATTTGGGCATTTATACTACATAAGAAAAAGAAAGCATTGGATAAGAAGAGAAAATGTTTTATTTTTTTAGGGAATTATGAGGACATGAGAGCTTATCATCTTTTATATCCTGATACTCATGATGTTCATTTTTTAACACATGTATAATTTGATGAGAATTTCACATCTCATGACTCTTCATCTTCTTCCATGCCTTCTTATTTTTTTGATGATTCACCTCCTCTCAAGGATTCATTGTTTGAGGATCCAATTTAGGATATTCTTGAAGAGGTTATATAGGATGAGGATCCTATTTACATTGATATTACCACTATGTCTAAGTGGGCACTTACTATAGTTTTTGAGGTAACATGTTTCATATAGGATCTTCTACCTAATTTACATCATCATACACATTCTATGGGTATTGTACATTTGTGTTAGGAATTCTCTGAGGATCCATAATATTTTACACATGATCATGGGAAACCTGAGTAGGATAATGCAATGAGAAATGAGTATTCTTCATTGATTAAGAATCACACTTGGGATTTAGTCACTCTTCCTAAGGGAATAAAGTTGGTTAGGTACAAGTGGATTTACCACACCAAGTATGAAGTTGATGGGTCCATTGATCAGTATTAGGTACATCTCATTACAAAGGGGTTTTCATAGGTTGAAGGTATTGACTACTCTGAGACTTTTTCAACTATTTCCAAGATGGATTCTATTCCTATTATACTTTATCTTGTTACATCATAGGGTTGTCTAGTATATCAGATGGATGTTAAGAGTGTTTTCTTACATGGATAATTGCATCATAAAATATATATGGAGTATCCTATTGGTTTTTTTCATGATTATTATCTTATTTATTGATTTAAGAGATCTCTTTATGGTGTCAAACATGCTCCTTAGGGTTGGTATGAGAAGATGGATTCATTCCTTCTCTCTAATAGATCTGATACCATGATATGAATGGTGAACAAAAATTCTAACCCAAGATTCAAAAGTGTTTATGATAAAACATCACAAAAATGAGGTTGAATATAATTGATTGTAAAATAAATAAAATCAACTGTTATTCATAAAGAAGATATGATATTACAAATAAAATATCTTCCATAAAGAAGCAAGGTAAAACATAGAACTAGCCTAACTAGCCAATGTGGGATAAATCCTCACATAGGAAAAACTCACAAAAGGATAAAATAGATATCTAATACACTATAAAATGTGATAAATACATGAAATGCATAGTCTAACACATCCCTTTAAGTTAATATAGGGGATAACAATAGCCAAAAAAGAAATAGTGACATATCCACAATCTGAGTCTTGATAATTAGGCTTGATAAGGTAATCATGTATAATATGTATCCATGAAATGAACAAGTAATATATCCTTATGAACATCCCAAAGGATAATTTATGAAACCCCAAACAAGACTTGTAAGTCAAGGAAATAAGGTGATGCAAAAATCATCATGAAGATGTACTCCAAGTTAAGAACTCCTTAAATATATTGATGAATGAAGTGAATATGTACTTCAATATTCTTGGTTTACTACGACTCCAATCCCATAGTGTATATTTAGCATATTAGGGAGTACATTATTTTACTGGTCTTGTATGTTTTTGATACACTTCTCATAGGTAGCTCCTCATCTCATATTCAAACTATTCAATAGACACTTTTAGCATAGTTTGACATGATATATCTTGGCCTTTTACATTTCTTCCTTGGTTTATAGATTTCACAATAAGATACATGTATTTATTTGAGTCAAAAAAATTACACACTTGATATTCTTTAGTGTTTTGTCATGTTTGACTACAATCCAAGTCCTTCTCATTTTTAGTCTAGAGTGACTCTCGCTACCTCTTGTACTACTCCACTTTGTGATCCTACATTGTGTATGTAGATGGTTGGGAGTCTTATGTATCTAACCCATACTCACCCCAACATTTAATTTACATTTGGGATTGTATTTATGTTTTCACATAACCCTCATGATAGTCATTGATAGGCTATCAAGATGTTTTTATTATATCTATGAGGCGCTACTAATTTTGGACTACACTACACCATGGGATCTACTCAGTTGGTTAGATACAATGTTTTAATTTAGATAGGTTCTATTCATGATAGGTGATCTAATTTCATCTACATATTTTTAATTGGTTATTCACCTACTTCCTAATTATGTAAAAACTAGAAGGTTATTACACTATAATCTATAGAGGGTAAGTATAGGACAACAATTATAGTGAGTTAGTAGGTTCTTTAGATTTGTCATTTATTGACAAAATTTGGCTTCAGATAGGATTCACCCACTTTAATTTAGTGTAACAAATAGAGTGAAATTCACATATCTCATAACCCATTTGAGCATCAATGGACCAAGCATAGTAAGGTACATGTGCACTTAATTCGTTAGCATATTCAAGATGTAGTTCTTATTTTGGATTACATTATGACTTAGTAGTAGGTTGTAAACATATTCAAAAAGCCTTTACATCACCTCATTTTATTGAGTTATGTACCATATTTTGGGTTTAAAAATTTATCCTTGGGGGTTGTTCATTAGGACATATTCCTTCTTCATTTCATGGATACATATTGTAGATGAGTACCTTAGCAGGCCTAATTATTGGGACTCATACTATGAATATGCCACTATTTATTTTTTGTCTATTATTAAACCCTAATTTCACTTTATGTAGGGTGTTAGAGTATGTATTTCATGTATTTATCATGCTTTCTAGTGTATTATCTGGATATGTTTTCCTTTTATGAGTTTGTCCTATGTGAGTATTTATCCCACATTGGTAGGTTAGGCTAGTTTTGTGATTTGCCTTGCCTATTTATGCAAAAGATTTTATTTGTACTAGCATATATTATTTATAAATAACACTTGATTTGATTTTATTTAAAATAAATTATTTACAAATTCATTTGCATAATGTTTTATTATAAACACTTTTGAGTCTTGGGTTGGAATGCTTATTCACCATTCCTCTCAGTACCTTGTGTTGAAGCAATATTTACTAGTATGAAACATTAATTTAGGTTTTTTTGGCTAGGGGTATAATTATTCAAGAAGATAAGGTTTTGATTAGGTGGAACTTGAGTTAAAGGTAATTGGTTATACACATAGTTTTGGCTTTGAGATATAATATTATTGTTTGTATTTGAAATTATACTGAAAGCTATGAAAATAAGACCATGGTTGATTGAGGCAAGGATTAAAATTTAGTATTTAATTATTTATCTATATTTATAGAATCATAATAATCCAAAGGTAATGTGTTGATATTAATAACACAACACAATAAAATAACAATCAAAATATCTAAGGAATTTTTGTGCATATCAAGGGTTAGATCCTCATTAGTTGTCTAGGCAATCTCCAATCTACTATACATCCTCTATAAAACTGCATTAGAGGATTGAACTAGTTCTTTACATTTTCACCTCATCTTATAAAAGTGTTAGTAAAAAACATTTACACTATTGACTTATCCAAATTGTGACAAAAAGGTGTTTTAACACTATTACCAATAAGGGAACTAATTCATAAAAAGATGTTGAACTTATCGAGGCTATAAATTTTGATCTTTATCTTTGTTTGAGCCCATATTCACATGAAAATGGCTATATCAAAAATGTAAATGCATACATATCTAACCCTTCCAATTATGTGTCATTTTAGATATTTTTTAGAGGCCATACATGACCATTTAAGGGTTTAAAATTTTAGTTTATTATTATTTTTTTATAGTTTTCTAAATTAAGAAATTGTTTATTTATGAAATCAGACATGAAATTCAATTGATATTCATCTAATTGGTTTATTTTAGTGTTTATATTATTTTTAGATATTTTTAAAGTTGTGTGCATTTGAACATGAAAATTAATAAAGATAATAGATGATAAAAATATTAGGTCAAGTTTTATTTATTTCTAGAGCTTCAAAAGTTGCATGTCAACTCCAATTCTAATTTGAGAATTATTTATGCATGGGTTTTAATTATTTGAATCATTAAAAATGTATTAATAAAAGTTATTATTTTATAAGCTTTTCCTATTGGTATTTTATTGACTTGATAGTATTTGGGTTCATGATTTGGTATTAGAGCATGTTTGAATCTAGGAGGTGTAAGAGATGGTGAGAAGACATGGAGAAATTTCTCAGAAGAACTAGACAATACAAGTGATTTAGAGCCCAGTAGAATAATTAACTTATATTGTTGTGAATCAAAGACATAGGAAAGCATAATATGATCTATAAGATGACACAGATCATGAAAAATAGATTTTATTAGATAAGGAGAAATAAGAACAACCACCATCAATGGAATAGAGGATGGTTAGATATTTATAAGGAACAAAGGAATCAAGGATAATGTTCCATATAGTGGAGGAAGTTTAAAACCAGAGGAGTTGATATATTAGATGAATAATATGGATAAATTTTTTGAATGAATAATTATGATAGAAGACAACAATGTAAAGTTTGAATCTATAAAATTTAAGGGTCATGCACTGATTTGATGGGATCACTATTAGAAATAAAGATAGATAAGAGGTAAAAATAAGAACAAATCATGGAAAAAATGCAGAAGAAGTTGAGGGATAAATTTGTTCCTATGGACTATGCAAAAACCCTATACATAAGATTCTAAAAATTGAGACAAAGGGATCACAATATACAAGAGTATACATGATTTTTACAAGCTTTCTACACAAGTGGATCCTAATGAAATAGAAGAATATATGGATGCAATATATGTAAATTGTTTAATGTTTTCTATTTGAGATGAATCAAGAAAACATATAATACTTTTAATGAAGGAAGATTATAAATTATCTTTAAAGGTAAAAGAAAAATAAAATAGATAAAAATTCAGAGGAACATCTATTATTCCAAGAAGAGGACAATCCTCTCTAATAACAGTACGAGGTGGATTTAATACAAATATAGGTGGGTTTAGTACCACTAGAGTACAATCATTATGTGGTGTAGAAAGACAAAAAGATAATAAACAAGGGTTTCAATACCAATAAAGAGGAAGAGGTTTTCAGAGAAGATGAAGCTATGGTGGTGGTATAGGATGGTTTTCAAATCAATGTAGATCTTATGTTGGTTATAGATGTGGGAAAGAAGGCCATAGAGTGTTTGAGTGTCCATAGTATAAATATAAATAACAAAGTTAAGAGGATCACCCAAGAGTGAATTTAGTTGAAGATAAAACAAAATATCAAAATACTTAAGTTGTAGTAGAAGATATTGGAGAAAATCTCATGATGAGAATAACAATGATTTATCTAAGGAAGGAACATGTGAAGAATTAAAAATGTGGTGATGCATAGCTATGAACAAATTTATTTTGAACAAGGTGTACTTCAGGAGGTAAGATATGCAATGTAATTATATATGGTAGCTGTTGTGAAAATATAGTTTCTAAATATATGATTGATAAACTAGGTGTGTAGTGTGAAAATTATCCTAATCCTTATCAAATTTCATGGTTTAATAAAGGGAATGAAGCTAAAATATATAAAAGGTGATTAAAATTGTTTTATATAGGTAAAAATGATAAATATTAAATATGGTGTGTTGGTATACCAATGGATACATGCCATGTGCTATTGGGAAGGCCATGAAAGTTTGATACAAAAGCAGTTCATGATGGAGCAAATAACGCATATATTTTTTGAGAAGGTTGTGTAATATAATTTTCTTACCACTCAAATATTAAGGGAAGGACGAAATAATGCTTACTATAAAATAATTTATCAAAGACATGAAGATGTTAGGTTGTTTTTATACATTAGTATCAAAGAAAGAAGACATAAAAATGGCATAAATATTAGCAGATGTAGAAGTAGTATTGAAATAATATAAAAACTTTGTACCTAATGAGTTACCAAATTATTTACCACCAAAAATAGATATTCAATATCATATTGATTTGATTCCAAGATTAGATCTACCCAATCAAGTAGATTATAGGATGAGTCCAATAGAACATGCAAAATTAAATAAAAAGGTTAATGAATTTGTAAGAAAGGATGTAGTAAAGGAGAGCATGATTCTATGTACAACACCAATGTTAATAACTCCAAATAAATATTTAAGATGAAGGATGTGTTTAGATAGTAGAAAAACTAATAAATTATGAATTATGTAAAGGTTTCCTATAACTTGTTTAGATGATATAATGCATGTTTTTGTAGGAGTAAAATATTTTACCAAGATTGATCTAAGGATTGGAAATTATAAAATTCAAACTTGTGAAGGATAAGAAAGGAAAATAACTTTAAATATGAAATATGGTTTATATGAGGGGATGGTGATGCCATTTGGGTTATCTAATACACCCATCACCTTTTATGGGGTGATGAACACAGTGTTAAAATAATACAATGGTAGGTTTATGGTGATTTCTTTTTATGACATTTTAATATTTAGTAAGACTAAATAAGAGCACTTACAACATTAGATATTGGTATTAAAATTGGTAAGAAAAGATAATCTCTATGTAAATTTGTATAAGTGTAGGTTTATGTATTATAGTTTGGAATTTTTGGGATTGGTAGTTTCAATAGATGGTGTAAGACTAGATGAAGAAAAATTAAATGCAATTGTTGAGGGTCTTATCCCAAAGAGAATCATAGGAGTAATTAGTTTTCATGGTTTATCAACTTGTTATAGAAATGTTACTAAGAATTTTAATAGTATTGTTACACCAATAATAAATTATATGAGAGGAAAATAATTTTCATGGACAAAGGAAGCAACAATAATATTTGATTTATTAAATAAGAAAATTATTGAAAAGTGTATTTTAGCATTTTTAGATTTAAGCAAAGTGTTTTAGGTTGATTGTGATGCTTCATTTGTCAGATTTGGTACCATGCTGAGTTAATAATGAAAACCAACAACATATTTTGGTGAGAATTGAATGATATAAGAATAAATTATTCTATGTATGATGTTGAATGTAATGAAATTGTAAAATAATTAAGACATTAGAGGTATTACCTGGAGTTGAAGGAGTTTATTCTATTTTTTGATCACTAGGTTTTAAATTATGTGAACACTAAAAATAATCTAAATAGTAGGCATGAAAAGTGGGTGTCTTTATTGAAAGTTTATACTTATGTTTAGAAGCACAAATCAAGAAAATATAATTAGGTAGTTGATACTTTGAGCGCTACAGTGGGGATGATAACTACTATGGTGAGTGAAGTAGTTGGATTTGAATTTATCAAGGAATTATATGATATTAATCTATATTTTAGAATGATATTGAGAAAACCAAGAATCCTTTGATAGGTGACACAAGTAATGTTTATGAAGAGTATATTATTTAGGATGGTTATCTTTTTAAAGGGAAATAATTATATTATCCAATTAGGTCTCTAAGAGACAATATAATAAGAGAATTGTGTAATGGTGGTTTGGATAGACATTTTTGTAAGACAAAGACAATAGCTTTGGTGGAGAAGTATTTTTGGTCAAATACGAAAAGATATGTGATAAGATATGTTTCAAGGTGAAAGATATGTCAGGTGGCAAAATGACATGTACAAAATATAGCGTTGTACATGCAATTACCAGTTCCAAGAGGACCATGGATAAATTTGAGTATGGATTTTGTGTTGAGATTATCAAACACATAGAGAGGTAATGATTCAATTTTTTTTGTTCTAGAATGATTTTTTAAGATGGTTCATTTTATTTCATGTAAGAAAACCAATGATGCCACTAGATTTGTAGAACTATTTTTTATGGATATTATGATATTGCACGGTGTTCCAAAAAACATTACATCAAATAGGGACACTAAATTTATAAGTTGTTTTTGGAGGAAATTATGGAGAAATATGGGAACTAAGCTATAATTTAGTAATGAATACCATCCCCAAATAGATGGACATATAGAAGTTGTGAATAAAATCTTTGGAAATTTACTGACATCCATAGTGGGAGAGAATTGCAAGTAATGGGACTTGGCTTTACCAATAGTTGAGTTTGCATATAATAGTTTAGGGAACAAATCAATAGGAAAATTATAATTTTAGATTATTTATTTGAGAAATAGTATGAGTTTTTCAGATTTGATATAGTTAACAATTATCGAATTAGTTAGTGATGAGTGGATGTATTTTTTGAACATATATAATAGTAAAAGAAGAAGTAAGAAGAAGGTTGAAGGAAAGTAATTAGAAATATAAAGTAGTAGTAGTAGATGTCAAAATAATTTCAAATATATTTGAATAAGGAGATTTAATAATGGTTTACTTGATGAAATATAGATTTATGAAGGACACACGTAATAAGTTGAAGTACAATAAAATTGGACCATGCAAAATCCTGAAGAAAATTAATGATAATGCTTATAGTGAGTTTATGATAGAATTTATATATCTATCCAATATTTAATGTTACATATTTATATTATTTCCATAGATTAGATGGTAAAGGTGAATAATATAAATAATTATATTGGTAGAAATAGGTGCCAAAGAAGAAGAAATAAAATATTATGCTAGTAATAGATAAGCAGACATTAAATAAAATTAAAGGAATTTATGATAGGTATTTCATATATTGGGAAGGATTAGAATATGAAGACAACATATGGATTATAGAATGAGAGTTATTATGAACATTGATAATAGAAAATGGAGTAGTACATTGAAAGAAACTCACATGAGCTGAGTTGATTTCAACCAGAGAAGAGTGATGTAGAAAAGAAACCAAACTTCTAGAGGCCATAACTTTTGATCAATATCTCCATTTATGCCCATGTTCATGCCATAATGATCGTATCAAAAAATTTAATGCATCCATAACCTACCCTTTTATTTATAGGACATTTTTGATATCTTTAGAGGCCATATGTGACCATTTGAGGGTTCAAAATTATTTAATATTATTTTTTGGTATTTTACTAAATTTATAAATTGTTTATTTTTGTAATGAAACTTGAAATTTAGTTGATATTCATCTGATAGGTTAATTTTAGCGTTTAGTTTATTTTTTAAAAAAAAATTAGAGTTACATGTGCTTGCATGTAAAACCTAATACAAATAATATCTCCTAAAAATAGTAGGTCAAGTTCTATTTGTTTTTAGAGTTATGTTTTTTCATGTTAACTCCAATTTTCCAAGCTGAGGCTTATTTACAAATGATTTGTAATTGTCTGAATCATTCAATGTGAATCAATATAGGTTAATATTTCAAAAGATTTACCTATTGATATTTTCTTGTCTTGATAGTATTCAAGTTAATTAGGAACCTTTTGTAATATTTATAAACTAGTCATAGGCTGCATCTTGTAACATGAAAGTGAAAAGTCAAGAAGCCATGTCTTTGTGGGTTACATTCAGGATCTTAAAGTGGCTTTAAATGCCTTGATGTTTTTTTCAAGCCCTTCCTCCTAAAGGATAAAAGGAAGGAAAATATTTATCTATGTTGATGGGTAAGTCATGGATAACTCCAATAACATTGTAGTTAAACCAATCATCTAGGTTGGAGCCTAAGTTGGAATCTAGAGTTGAGGCTGAAGCAAAGGTTGGGATATTAGGAGTATTGGAAGATGATGATGTTTATCTATAGAGAATTATTGAGACTTAGGTTCTCTCCTAAATTATTTATCAAACCTAAATTTTCTATGGATTTATAAAAATGTGAATATTAAGTTAGTGTCTAAGGTTGACCTTGTTAGTCCTTTGGTCTCTTCTAATGAAACTTAAGTGATGTTTTCAAAGAAAATAGAGGTAGATGTTTCATTCTTCTTTATAACAACAAAACATAAAGTCTTATTGATTTGGGTTTTATGCACACCCATGTAATATTATGAGGTAACATCTATTTTTTCTGGATTGGTGAAATATATCACTCCAAGGCATGAGTCACAGGGCATTTAGTTTTATAACAACCTATTGGTAGAATAGCAATGAGTGATGCATATTGCTTACCATTGATGGGTTAGCTATGGGTGAACCTACATATAATTTAAATGGGTGTAATGATGATTTATTTAATAAAGTGGGTAGGAATTATAAAATAAACTCAAAAAATTAGTGAATGGAAGGGTTGAAATTAGGCATGTAGACCACACAAGATGAAAACCTTTCAAGACCAACACTTAAACTATGATAGGATAGGAAATTAGAAGACCAATATTTTTTGTAAGATGTTTTATCACACTAAAAATAAAACAAACTAATTAATCAAATGGAACCAAAACATAACAAACTTAAAAATGCAAAATCAAAGGTTGCCATGTCCACTAGATTGTTATTGCACATATTCAAAGGGGGATTATAATTAGCATGAAAAATACATTAAAATAAGCTATAAATTAAAAGTGAATAAATTTATTAAAAATATAACTCATACAAAAATAAATACCTAAGATAATATAATGACACTTACACAATCCACATAATTTAAGAAGAATCAAGATTTGAACATAAAGACTAAGTCAAGCAAAACTTCTCACAATTTATTATTAATATTAATAGCTAAAATTATCCTCATCCTAAAAAAGGAAAATACAAGCCTATATATGATTGGGATGGGGAATTACCTATATCTCAATCATAGTCTAAATTTACTTATTCAAAAATAATAATGTATGCTAATCTCATGCCAAGCATGCAAGTACATCATTGATTACTTGAAATGGATTCCTAAATTATAAATACAATATATAAATGCAACATATATATATATATATAGAACCAAAGTTACAATATTAATATATATATATATATATATATATATATGTATATATATATATATATATATGTATATATATATGTATATATATGTATATATATGTATATATACATACATATATATATATATATGTATATACACACACACACACACACACACACACACACACACACACACACATATATATATATACTTTGGTTCTATATATATAACAAAAGTTACAATATTAATAAAAACATACAATTACATATTTATATTTATCATCATGTTGTTGTGGCATTTCAAGATGAAGAATATGGTAGATTAACTTTTGGAGAGACTAGATTTGTCATTATCTTTCCTTATGGTATCAAAACTAGAACCATTAGAGTTTACATGAATGTAAATCTTAAAAATTGAGAACCCTGTGTTGATGTGGCAACACTAAAAACTGTATATGTACTTTTCATTGACCTAAAAACCATATCCTTATCCTAAATTTCTTGAAATAAATTTTAGGACTCATTAAAATCCTTTTTTTAATGCCAAAATTAAATAAATAAGGCTTGAAAATCTTTATTGTTTCAACCATCAATCTTGAATGTTTCATTTATGAACCTTGAACTTAGCTCCCAAGGGTTTTACCTTGGTTACTCTATCCTTCACCAAATTTATTAGCTATAATATTTCATCATTGGTTTTCTAAATTGTACCCTCCACTTCCTCCTTAAAGTTGATTATTGCTTCTTTAAGAAAGTTTTCAAAATGTGGCCTATCAACCAATTCACCCATAAGTATGATCCCCTAGGTGACTATCATGTTGTTAAAAATCCCCAAAGTTTGGTTCTCATGATTTAAAAAATGTACTAACGAAGCTTCCATCTCATTGTGCCACGAAAGGGTAAAATCCTTCTTAGTAATAACATAGTTTAGGGCCCAGGATACATCCTTACGAGACATTAAGTTTAATTGGTTTAATGCACTAGTTTTAGAGCATTAAATCAAGAAATTTAGTCTCTTTTACACTTCCCTAAATTGGTGCCAAAACATAAGCAAATTATTTCTATCTATTTGGCCTTCTACCCTAGAAACTTGAATGCTATTAAATATATTGTAATCCTTATGGCTACACTTTGCATACTCTCAACAATTTTTGGAGAAGCTCAAATTATTTGCCTCTACCATAATAATTTATATTCTTTCTCTTTAATATGATACATATCCTTCATGGCTTTGTGAACTGTCTCGAAAAAAAGAATAAGTATAAATTATATTCATTGGAATCATTAAGACCCATCTTAGATTTTTTTTATAAAGGAAACATATTTTCCCTTTATTGAAATTCCATTTCCTCCCTAGTAATGAGGCTCACCACCTTCATCTTCCTTAATTTAAATATGGTTCCACTCCATTTATCACATTGGGTTTATAGTAAAAGTAATTCTATAATAATCAAATTTTATCTCTCATCCCTCATATTTTTTTATCTCATTCACCCATTGGGGATAAATAAGTTCCCCCTCTTCTTCTAGTGTATTTAGGTCTTTAGATGTGGATGGTTGAGGAGTCATGGTTGGGGGTGTTATTATTGGTGGTGTCATTGATGTGCTTACTTAGATTGGTAAGTGGAAATGCTGATGAAGAGATCTTTTCCATAGGTGATGTTACATTATTAGAATAACTTTATCCACATGCTTACTTAGACCTAGAGTCCTCTCTATAGTCATTATGACTGATTTTAGGGATGAATTCTGTGGCATGGGAAACTCTAATTATGTTGACTATTTCTCAAGGACTAGTGGAATTTTAAGATTAAATATATAAACAATGACCAAATTCCAAAAATGGATTACAATATTGGGAGTATTTATTTTCTTAGAAGTTAAAAGAATAGATGAATCAATGGAGCTAGATACATGAATAGTTGGAGGTAAATCTACAACTAGAAATTTTATACTAGAAATAGATGAAACAAGATAATAAAATATCTCATTAATAATTTGAATTTATTATTAAATGAGTATTCTATGATCTAAAGTGTCAATTAGGGTTTCTTCTATTTATCCTCCTAGACTCATGCCTTTAGTTGTTTATAACTCTACCTCTTCATAATCTAGGGATGCCTCATTTGTCATCTCAAGTTCTGATCCATTCATTATGTTTGCATCCTCTTCCTAATCTTAAATTGTGAATTTAAATAAATATATTACCTTTATAGTCTCTCCTTCCTATACTTCCATTACTCCCTCTTCTTTCAAGGTTTATTATATGGTGAGAAGATTGAGTGATGTCCTTTACTCTAGTTAATTTCCATTGGAATAAGTGTGAATAAATTTAGGTTTCTTTTGGTCAATGACAACAAAGGGAGTTTAAGGTGGAAAATAAAGTGAACCTATTGAAGTAAATGTATTGATATAAATAACTAGTATAGGTGGCGATGAAGGAAAATTTGGTGGCATAACCATGGTGGAAGGAGTCAATAATGTAGTATAAGTTGCCATGGTAGTGAGTTTTTCAGGATATGTTTTCTCAATGATGGTTGTGGAAGGTGGAGGTAAACTTACCAAAGGATAACTAGGAGAATAAGGAGTAGTTAGAATATTAAAGAAATAACATTGTAGAAACTTAGGGAGACTAACCTGAGTAGTAGTTGTGAGGGGTGACATAGGTGTCATAAAAAGAGTGCTCTTCCTCTATATATTTGTAGGAGGTGTGGACTTCTCCTTGGTTATTTTCATTCCCAAAATTGGATTAATGCCAAAATAAGATGTGGAAGGTAGTTGAGGACTAGGGAGACTTTTTAATTTTTATTTTGTTATATGAGGGTAACACTCCCTCTAGTTACTTGACTCTTATTGGAAATATGTTTGATCTATTAATAGAAATGGATGTTGATTTTATGCCCATTAATCTTATGGATGGAGTGGGGGACACTAATAGATTGATAATATTTGTACCTAGTCTTTCATAAAATTAGGGTCATACTAAAGAGCCTGAGACAAAACCATAAAAATTGGCTTATTCCTCATTCTTGTCTAAACCTTCATATAATTAGATGCATTGAGAAACATAACATCATAATCATATTTTTGATGAACATATAAAACTTCCATCTTTTTTTTTTCTTTAAGTACCTAGATATATACGTCGAACTTATTCCTACGGTCTCATTCCTTAAATATGAACACCTTTAAATTATTATAACAGTAAGTGCACAATGTTTATAGATAAAAAGTGGCCTACCCATGGACATGATTTTTTTTAAATTTCATAAATCTAAACATCTACAAATAATTTGAGATATCTACACTCAAAATTTGAAGATGGTGTAAGAACATGAAATGTATCATTTCGAGTATAGTTTCCAAAACACTATTATTTTTTAAAATGGTTAAGTATAACTAGGTAAAACATCTAAAATTTGAAGATGAACTCATATTTTGTTTTATAAAACATAGTAGATAGATAGTCATGATGTGCACCATTTTTTATTAGTGTTTAATATTATTTAATACCCTTTGGAAAAAAATTGGATAAGATATTCTAGTAGGTCACCTATATTTTTTAATATTTTTTCAATGAATACTTTTTTAATTAATTTTTCAAGTAAATAGGTTCTAAAAACTGATAAATAAATGGATAACCATCTGTGTGACATGCCTAACTACCTTAGAAAAATGAAAATCAATTTTGTTTTAATGTGTGTAGAATTAGGCCTACATGGTCACCATATAATTTATTTTTCACTTGAATCAATGAAAGATAAATCAGATGAACATGTATATGCATGTATGTTTGTGGCATATAGTGGCCTAAAAAATCCATAGTTAGAAATCAACATAGTTTAACACCTTAAATTAGTCCAAAAATTATAAAAATCATATTTTTGGAAAGAGGAGAGTATATAAATTTACATTTATCTTATTATACTTTAAATTTATTTTAGTAAATATAATAAATCAGGGTCACTCAACATTTGATAGAGTTGGTCTCACAGTTGCATGCCTTATGATATGTAAAATAGCTTTTCAAAATCCAATTAGGTCAGTACTTAGGTATTTTTAGGGTCTAAGTATTAAACCTAGGGATTTTAGGATAATTTTTGTAATTGATGTCCATTTTGGTAAACATATAGTCATTTTATGGGTTTTTGTACTTGCCACATTGAGTTCTAGATAAAATTGTACAACATGAGATTACATACTAAGTATATAATATAATTGATGAGGAGTTAGGTTAGAAACATATATATTATTACTTTAAAATTGCTATGAGCATTAGACAAATGAAATATATGGTTGAATCACATTTTAACCATGTGGGTAAGGCTAGGACTTATTATGGGAAAGTGTACAAAGTTGGGGGATAATTTCATGGACAGTTTATGTAATGTGATCATGTTAACAAATAATGTGAACATATTATTTAATTAAAATGATCATATTATTTAAATTATGGCTCGATAATAACTAAGCCATAATGTAATTGTATTAATCTATAACATGATTGTATTATTGTAAAATAAATACACATTTAAACAAATGGAGAAAATTTTGGTTAATAGATAACGTGATCATGTTATTAATAACATGATTGTATTATTGATAACGTGATAATTTTCTTATTATTTGTGCACATAAAAGCATGTGGGAGTTGCACATGAAGGAAACTTTGTCTAGAAGCTTATATTTACTACTCTAAATGTTAAGTATAAGAAAATAAATGTAACAATATAAATGTTATATTTATTTTCTCATACTTTAAATTTATTTTAGCAAATATAAGAAATTAGGGTCACTCAGCATCTAATAGAGTTGGTATCATAGATGCATGCCTTACGATGTGAAAAATATTTTTTCAAAATCTAATTAGTTTAGTACTTAGTCATTTTTATGGTCTAACTATTAAACCTAAGGATTTTAGGACATCATTTTTGTAATTTATGTCCCTTTTTGGTATACATATAGTCATTTTTTAGGTTTGCATACCTTTTAGATTGATTCCTAGCATTTCTAAGAGTCTTATATTTGTTAAAATTGAAGTTTACAAACCACTCACTTTGAAATTGATACTAAATGGTGTGATTGGGAGAGTATAGATCACGTTAATCACCTTCACACATCAAAAAACCACTTTGTATTAATTTCACTTATTCATCATCTTTTTGTCATATCTAATCACTTTATACTCATGCCTCATCACCCCTAATCACTCTCTCATCATTCTTCATTACCCCTAATCACTCCCTCATTGAACCTCACCATCCCTAGTTATCTCTAGTCACTTATTCATCATCATTAATTACTCCCACTTTAACCCTCAATATCCCTCATCATTCCTAATCACTCCCTCCCCCCCCCTCATCATCCATAAGAAATTAAGATCAATCAGCATCTGATAGAATTGGTCTTATAGCTATATGCCTTATGATGTGGAAAATAGTTTTTCAAAATCTAATTTGGTCAATAGTTAGACATTTTAAAGGTCTAGTTATTAAACATAGGAATTTTAATACATAACTTCTGTAATTGATGTCCATTTTTGGTAAAAATATAATCATTTTATAGGTTTTTCTGCCTTATGGATTGATTCATAGCATTTATACGAGTCTTAGGTTTGTCAAAATTGATGTTTGAAAACTACCTACATTGAACTTGATACAAAGTGGTGTGATTTGGGTAATGTAGGTCATATTAATGACTTACACACATCAAATGACCACTTTGTGTTAATTTCACTTATTAATCATCCCTCACTCATCCTTGATCACTTATTACTCATCCCTCATTACCCCTAATCACTCTCTCATCATTCCCCATTATTCCTAATCACTCCCTCATTGACCCTCATTATACCTAGTCATCTATATTCACTCCCTTATCATCTATAATCACTCTTTCATTGACCCTCACTATCCCTCATCATTCCTAATCACTTCATCCCCATCCTTCATCATATTTAATAACTCTTTCTTCATCACTCATCATCCTTAATATCTTCCTCATCCTTATTCACTCCCTCATCATTCCTCCACATCCCTAATCACTCCCTCATTAACTTTCATTATCTCTAATTATCTAAAATCACTTGTTATTATCATCCCTAATCAATAATTCATTGATTATCACCATCCCTAATCAGTCCTTCCTCATCCCTCATAATCCATAATCAATCTTTCTTCATCCATCATCATCACTAAGAACTCCCTCATTGACCTTCACCATCCTAGCATCTAAAATCACTTCATCATTGATACTCACCATCCCTCACCTTCCCTAATCACTCCTTCATCATCTTATGTAATTATATACTCTAAATATATCTTTTATTCCAATCATAGTTTGTTTAATCCATTATAATAAAAATGAACTCTTCTCTATGACTTGTGTTGTTAATACCCATTCATGATAGTCAATTTTATTACTGAATGAATTGGATGATCTTCCAAATTTATATTCAATTAACATAATTACTAACAAAAAATTAAGTTTAAATTTTAGTTCATCAAATTATCTTTGTTGTGCAGCTGTCTAGATAAAACTTTATTCGATTCCACCCTTGGTAGTTTGGTTCAAAAGATAAAAATAAAATATAAATCTCTTATATAATTTTATAATTTTGAGAATATTTGAATCAAATTCAAAGTTATTTAGTGTTTACCATTATTTTATGACTTATATCTTGGTCAAGTTTACACATGCACTCATTGTGTGTGTATTGTGTCCCAAATAATTTATCTCTTGCATGAAAAATGAACATTTATTCATGTTATTATAAAAATATATTTCTAAAAAATGTGAAACACTATTTTATGATGGTGTATATGTCTATCCCATGTTTTATAAAGATTAATATGTCATCAAGGTAGATTAGATAAATGCCATAGGTAAAGGTCCTGAGGATGTCATTCAACATCTTGAAATGAATGAATTCATTACATGATTTAACATAAAATGTGTAATGGTAAATATATGGTTGATCACATATAAAACATCACACACCTTTAATGGTGATATTTCACAAAGGATTTCATATTCAAAAAATTTGGTTTTATACACCAAGTGACACTACTAGGTGATCCATTACTAAAGGCCTACACTAGACCATACAATAGTGTATGGATATGGACGATGCATAAATTTCAAGTTCAACTTTTAAAAATATGCTTTAGGAAAAATTAAAATCTATTTAATTCCATTGAAAATGATGAATTTTATTGGATCACCATTGATCTACGTTTATTAATGAAATAATATTTTTAATTCATATAATTTCTTGTTTGGGGAAGTAGATATATTTTTAGTACCAACCATAACATTGGGTTCATAATATATTATCTACTTACCTTTTTATAACTCTAGATAACTTGTACCCACTTCTCAAGATATAAAATTAGAGATCAAATAGTGTGACACTCTTCATTGTATTGAATATTAAATTTATGAATTAAGAACCACTTTCCAATCTTGGATTACTTGTTCTAATCATTTAAAAATTATTTTCCACTCTATGGTATGATGACTCAATAAATAGAAATACAAATAGAAGCCTTTAATTTAATTATTTGTATCATAAAATGTCCTCATATGTAAATAAATTTATTTGTTTAAGGAAATCACATATCTTGGTGATCATCATATCTCTACTACCCATTATTGGTGTTATGGTGATTTTACCAGATTCTATTTTTTTGGTGGATTTTCAATTATGAATTAAATCATTTATAATAGGCCCATATTTTATCATAGGTGTTAAATATGTATGTTTAAAATTTGTCTCCATATAATTTTGATCAGTATGTCTTATATTTTATGCTAGCACTCAACTATCCACTTTTAACTCCTAACATTGTTAAACCCCAAAAAAATACCACCATCAAGGTATTGGATGGAGTGATTAAGGATGAGGAGGGATGTGTTGAGATAAACATACCCCTATTTTTGAAAAATTAGGATCCTTATTTTAAATTATTGAAATTTCTACCTTAAAGTTGAAAAAACACCTGATCAGAATACCACTAGCATGTTTGCACATTAATTTTTATTTTAAGATCATCCAAACCTAGATCTCATTTGGATTAATTGAAAATTTTTCAAGTGATCATGGTTTTACCTATTATAATGTTTCTAATGATTATTTCCTCTTTTTTTGTATTGTAGGTTCAGTTGAATCTCATTTGGGAATGAACATGCCTAGGGTTCTATGCTTCAATGTTAAATTGATCTTTTACTAGCCTTTGGTCTATCAAAGATTAATTGAATATATTTTAAGTAATGTTAAAACCCTAGTATAATGTTTTAGCCTAGGCCCCTTTTGAATTAAACTCAAATTTTCATAGGAATAATTTACATGGGAATAATTATTTGTGCCATGGAATTAGCTTTATTTTTAACCTAAAGCTTAGTCATGTTTTTTCAACATGACCAAACCTTAGTCTAAAAATCTTATGCTTGGTACTTTTATATATTGTGACCCCTTGGTATATTTTGTTATTATCATGGTATAGCTAATTGTATGATCCCCTTCATTATGTTCAAACTTAGCCTAAAAATCCTTATCCTAAATGTTTTGATTGTATTTATTAATATAATGAAAACCCTAGGATAAAATGTTATGACATGTCTTTTATCATTTGTGAAAATCCATTTATTATGATTTATAACTTATCCTAAAAAAATTATCCTTAGGTTTTTATATGTTTATCAATATAATAGAACCTTAGTATAAATTTTTTAACCTAAGTTCCTTATATTCCCTGATCTTGACTTTATTTTATTTTATTGACCATAAGATCAATGGTACACATTTGCTCTAGCAATACTAATTTAATGTCATGTATTGATTCAAGATTAATATAATATCATGTGTTGAAATAATTAAAAGGGTGATAAGTGTCACCATCTTGAGAACTATTCCAAAGATCTAATGGTACGCAATAAATGATGATCTGATAGAGTGTGATTGATCGGTAAAGAAGATCTGATGATGTGAGATTAATGTTGACAATTCAAATAACTAGAGACAAATGATAAGGTGAAAGTGTAAACAATTTGATAAAAATTAATGTTTGTTATCTAATGGCATTATACCCATTAGATCAAGATTTTAAGGAGTGTATTGATTTAGCCAAACAGGATCTAAGGCTATGTGACAAAGGTTTAGAAGTCAAAATTCCTAAGGATGAATGTAGAGATGACATATGTTATAACTATAAGACATAAAATAAAGCTCAATAATATTTAAAATATTGATGGTATATAGATGAGTGTACATATTCTGATCAATTATCTATAGAGTAGGGGACATAATTCCTAGATCAAGATCGATAGAGTGCATTAATCTAGATAGAGATGATCTAAAGGTAAAAAATTGACATTAAAATTTCAATAAAGATCAAGATGAATGTGGAAGTGACAAGCTTCATAACCATGGAGAACATATAAAAATAAGCAATATCATTTTATTTCTTATATTAAGATCAATTAACCATGTTGATCCATGTAATTAGATCCAACAGTGCGAGGTGAGGCACAATTTTCAAAGGGTCCAAAAGTAATAAAATATTAACACATGTCCATAAGTGAAAAATGGTCATATTTTAAATATTAATAAACATGATTCCATGATGATTCCACATTGAATCCATGTCAGTATAGTATGCCATGTTAAATATTTTATAGACCTAGGAAATGCAAAGGTATAAATATGTAATCTAATTGAGATCTAATTCATGAATCTCACATAATTTCAAATAGATACCACTATGAAATCACTATAAAAACCTTTAGGAAATACCTAACAAGTATGAAACCCTAATTCAACCATGTTTTCATTATAATCAAGCTAAATAAGAAAGGATTTTCATTTGTGCAAGGATAATTAGATCTATAATTGAACTATAGACCACTAGAAAGAAGTTAGGTAAATTCATATCCATGATGACCCAAAAATATGTTTCAAAGGAATATGTTGATATATATTTGACTTTAAATGTAGAAGGGAGGATTTTAAGGGACATGTAGTTTGATTCTATAGCTCTAAATATAGGGGACAACAATTGGTCAAGCTTGTTTTAGACCATTGAGAACCATGAACCCATCACAAGAGAATAATATGTTTGCAAGGAGGATCTACTATGGCATAGTTTCCATTCAAATGATAATTCTCCATTATGACACAACAAAAAATAAAGGTACTACATTGTATAGACATTATCTCTCCTATTTTTCAATATAGCAAAGTATATAGAGGCATGATTATTTGTGAGGGTAGTTTCATTAAAATTTATTACATATCTCTTATATCATTTGAAAACTATTACAAACTACCTAAACCCAAAGTAGATCAAACCATAATCAATAATTCAGCCAAATATAATGATTTGAAGAGAATCCTTTTCTTATGGATGTACTCTAGGGTTTAAGTGTTTTTAGACTTAAATAACAACATTCCCATTGGTTAATTAATAATTGGGATATGAATGATCATGATTATGATTAATAGGTTATGTGAAAATTTAACAACTACATATGTGGACAAAATTTGGGTACCCTTAGTCTATTTTATGATTGAGAAACAACTAACCCCTCCTCTTAGTGAAGTTATCATCACTTATTTAAGTAGACATATTTTTATAGTCAATATGAGAACAAAGAACCAATTTTTCATAATGTCATACCTCTTGGATGCCTTACCATAATAAAGACCCCCAACCTTAGATAATGGTTACCTAATGGTACATAGATAGTTTCCAAATATTATTCAAAATTACACATCTTCAAGTATATATACCACATCCAATTCATTTATGACTATGGTTATCCAACCATAACTAAGGCCATAACTAAGAATATAATGTCAAGAGTCATCCCCTTAATCAAAAAGTCAATTGAGGGCATGGGGAATATATGGGTATATCTTGATTGCACAATCATCAAGATTGAATGGATGTAATGAACTCCCTTCAAATTACCAATCCATGTGCCAAATAAGCTTTTAGAGCAATAAGTAGCTTACCAAATCTTTAATGGAATAGATGGTCTTTACAAGACCAAAAAGAAGGGACTACTTCACACCCTCCCCATAACCACTAATATAACTATGTTTTCATCATGGGAGAATATTTAGGTAGAATATAAACACATGGCATCCTTATATATACAAATTGATGAACTAATGAAATGGGATCCCTATGGAAGATTCCAAGATAGTTTTAAAGCCAAAGGAATCAATGTGACTTATGAGTACCAACCTGGTACTTTTAACCCTATCTACACAACATCCTCTCTATTATCTAAGGTCACAATTAGATTAAAAAGGCACAAAATCAATATAGAGGCTATAATGTAGAGGGAAAAAGGGAGGAGATGATAAATGGTAATTGGGGCCAAGATAGTATCATTTATTGAGTGGTACATTTTTAAGACGTCTACCAACCCAGCTAAAAATAGAGTCTAAACCTGAGGCATAAATTAAGAAAAAGATAGAGGTGAGAAGGTCAATTGAAATTTCATCCTCTTCATCCCAAGTAGAGGAACAAGAATCACTAGTGGAAGAGGTTAACATATTGACATTATATCTTAGTGAGACCATTGAAGATTCCCTCAAAATGCTATCATTAGACTATGAGTATGAGGATGAAAAAATGTAAGAAACAAATTAAGAGAAGGGGAAGGAAGTGTTATAGATAATTCCTATAGACACCACAAAAAAAAATATAAATTGGCCATTATCCTAGTTAAAACCAAGAAGCCCAAGGTAACCTTCACTCATCCTTTTAGTGAAATTAATCTCTTCAGTGAAGAAAACTTGATTTAGGATCCAACCATTCCTAAATGGTTCATCTATGGAAAATTTTAAAAGGTACCTACTAAAAAACATATTTTATGAATGATGAAGGTAATCAATATCCCAATACATGAAGAATTTAATACATGGATAGTTACATTGAGAAAGGAAGATGAAGAAAGAATGGCTACTCTAGGTTAATCAAGTGGAGCACAAATGGAAACCCCAGCTCCAAAGGTGACAAAATCTTTAGTTGGTGTCAAATTTGACCCAACCACTACCATTTTGTACATGGTAATTGATAATAAATACATGGTTGGTGGAGAGGAGTTCACTTTCCAAAAGGTGGAACCTTTTGTTTGATTGACTCCAGTTAGAGGAAAAATGCTCGATAAGGACTTAATATTTGAAGAAAATGTTCATAAAATGGCTCAAGCTTAGTCAGATAAATTACAAATATTGATCAAGGGAATATTATAACAAAATAATTTTTTTAAAGAACAAGCAATCATATCAATCCAAGAAGATGGATTTAGGTAAATTGAGGACACCATGTCTAATTTGTTTAATTCTTTAAATTTAGTCAAGACAAGTCAAAAGGCAATAAATAAACAAAGCACCATGGATATAGTCCAAGTTTTCCAATGGAAAACTTTGAGATACTAAGTGAAGGATTTAATCAAAGTCTTGACTAAAAATTAGATCCTTGAATTTAGGATAGTCAATGTAGCCCACCTGAATATGGCTATGGATATATTAATTGATAAGATGAAAGCCCAAAATAATTATTCCAAGTAGTTAGAATACATTTATAAGGACATCAAATATAAAAAGGGTAATATATTTCACATTTTTGATATCTTAATCAAATATACCACTACTCTTATTCCAATAGGCCTTATCATTGATGAGGATTTCAAGTACATAAATACTCAATTCATGAAAGAAATGAGGAATCAAGGACAAGGGAAAATAGGGACTGATAACAAAAGGATATTGGGATTTCTTTTATCATCTAAAGAAAAGATAGGAGAGGCCATAAAAATTAATAAAACATTAGAAAGAGCTGAAAATGATCTCAAGAGCTTAGAGGACAAAGAAAAGGAACACTTCATGAGGCTTATTATTAACCTCCAACTTATTAGTGAGAAACATTATAGAATGAATATCTTGTAGGGAAGTTAAAATAATAGAACAACAAAAGGGTCTCCAAGTTAGTTATGTTAGGAATATTCTTTTTGTAATTATGCTTGTATAATTTTGAAAAGAGATTTTTTTTTGTAAAGGCATGTGTAATTTGTAAACCACATTGGCTATAGGTTAGTCATTTTTTAATGTCTAAAAAGTTCTCAAAGAATTGTAACAAGATAGATATCCTTAATATTTGACATGACTAACTGACATACCTCATGAAAGGTCTATATAAATAGGTGTCACCCATTGTAAAGGAGAGAGAGTTTTTGAGCCAAAAAATTATTTTATAACTTTTGAGCAAATTAATACAAAGCAAGGAGTTCTAGAAAATTTATCTATTTTACTTGTGTGAATGATTATAATGGTTTCTCTCTCATTTATATGATCTAAATCTCATATTTCAATGATTTTTGTGAAATTTGGACATGCATCTTTAAGTGTAGAGTTTATAATTTGTGATAATACTATAATAGTTAAAATTTCTAAGGTTAAATTCACTTTCCTCACCTTTCTTATATATGTGATAATGCTTTTTTCTTGTAGGGCACATATTTAAAGTGAACCTACTCCTTATTTGCACTATTTAAATACTATCCTTAGGTGTTTGCCTATTGTGTGATAGGATTTGAGATTATTCTACTTCATGTCATACATTGGCTAAATACATGTCCAAAGGGAACTTGAACTTTTTCATGATGTTTAGGTTAAATATTAGTAACATAATTATTCTCTACCTTTCCCTTCTTTTTTCTCATTTTTAACAATTCACCTTATATTAGATTAATTTTGAATACTCATCTTAGTTTAGCTTTAGACTTAGGTTTTGAACATAATTCACTTTAAATAGTATAGATCATGTTTAATATCAAAGATAAACTATTAGGCCATGGTATCTCCCAACCACAAAATAATATAAATTTGTAAAATAGTATACTTATTCTACCTCTATTCCATGAAAGATAATCAGATTATCACAACCTACAACTCATGCATTGGATTCTCTGGATTCATAAATGAGTAGTGTTTCTTAAACATTAAAAACCACATGCGATACATTTTTAGGAATCACCTGGATGAGGAAGAATTGATTAGAGATGATGACGGAGTTGATGAAGGACTGATTAATTATGATGAGGGAGTGATTAGGGATTATGAGTGATGGTTAGGATTAATGAGGGAGTGACTATGAGCAATTAGGTATGAGTAATGATTGATTATAAATGGTGAATTAGTGATTAGGGATAATGGAGTGATTATAAATGATGATTAATGGTTAAGTTCAATAAGGAAGTGATTAGGGATGAGGAGGGAGTGATTAGGTATGATAATCAGTGATTAGAGATGGTGAGAGATAATGAAGGACTGATTAGGGATGATGAGTGATGGTGAGAGCTAATGACGGAGTGATTAAGGATGATGAGGGAGTGATTAAATATGATGAGGGATGGTGAGGGTCAATGAAGGAGTGATGATGGATTATGAGGGATGAGGATTGAATGATTAGGGATGATGAGGGATATTAAGGGTCAATGGGAGAGTAATTAGGGATGATGATGAAATTATTAGAGATAACTAAAGATAGTGAAGTTTAATGATAGAGTGATTAGGTACAATGAATAATAATGAGAGAGTTATTAGGGGTGATGAGTCATGATTATGAAGTGACTAGGGATGAGGGAGGGATGATGAACAAGATAAATTAACACAAAGTGGTCATTTGATGTGTGTAGGTCATCAATGTGACCTATGTTACCCCAATCACACCACTTTGCATCAAATTCAAAGTGAGTGCTTTGAAAACTTCAATTTTGATAAAACTAAAAGTCTTAGAAGTGATAGGAATCAACCTAAAAGGAACAAAAACTTAAAAATTGACTCTATGTTTATGAAAAATGGACATCAATTACAAAAATTATGTCCTGAAATCCCACGATTTAATACTTATACCCTGAAAATGCCTAATTATTGACTTGATTGGATTTTGAAAAAATATTTTCCACATCATAAGGTGTGCATATTTGAGAAAAAATCTATTAGATGTTGAGTGACCCTAATTTATTATATTTACAAAAATAAATTTAAAGTATAAGAAAATAAATGTAACATTTCTATTATTACATTTATTTACTTATACTCAACATTTAGAGTAGTAAATATAAGATTCTAGCCAAAGTTGCACTCATGTGCACCTCCCACATGATTTTATGTGTAAAAATAAATAGAATGAAATCACATTATCAATAACATGATTTATTTATTAATAACATGATCACATTACCTATTAACCAAAATTTGCTCCATTTTTTTAAATGTGAAAAATAATAGTAACATTATCATTTTTTTTACAATAATGAAATCATGTTATACATTATCATGATCATGTTATTGATAAATAATTACCAAGACATAATTTAATTAACACAATTATGTTAATTAAATAACATGATAATATTATTTATTAATGTGATTTCATTATGTAAAATGTCTATAGAAATGTCCCCTAACTCTGTGCACTTACCCATAATAAGTCCTAACCTTCCCCATGTAGTTAAAATGTAATTCAACCATATATTTCATTTTTACAATTATTATAGGGTTTTAAAATAATATTATAGATATTTATACCCTAAATACTCATCAATTTTATTATATACTTAGTAGGTAAGTTCATGTTCTAAAATTTTATCTAGAACTCAATGTGGAAAGAACAAGGGAGAAGCATTTTTATTCTCTATTCTGATTACTATACCATCGGGGTAGTACTAGTAGTCCTTCATTTTTTTAGTGATTCTTATCATGTTTTAGAAAACCTTGGAATCTAGTTTCCATGAATATATTGGTATACTTGGGGATATATATCATCACATATCCTTTTTAGTTCACTATTGAATCTGCATATGATCATGACAGAGTAATATTCATAGATTTGGTTACCCAAGTATTCTATTGGCAACTATCATTTTTTCCCATGGATATTGTGAGATTTGAATAATAATACATCTTGTATGTAGGGAATCATGTATAAATTAATATCATATAACATTTTTTATAGTACAATAACATACATTATTTTGACCTAACACATAAATTTTCATCTAAGGTGACTATTTATTTTTAGGTCAATAAAATATCTAAGATGGGAACCCATTCAACCTAAACATATGTTGTGTTAATAAATCATTGTAATCTATGGAGGAGAAAAATTTCAATCCTAAACCTAGGTCTAAATTTAATAATGGAATTGGAGGTAAGTCCTCATTTGGGATTCAATCTTTTCCCTTAACTAGCCATTGATTTAATTTTCCTTCTACTCTATTGTTCTTGATCCACACACTAGCTAAGACCTAGTTGTATATAGTTTATTAGGAAGAGAGTTTATTATATATCTTAAATTCCCTACAAAAAATGTATGAATATACACTTTTTCCTTTCTTAATGTGAAAATAATCCCTAGAACACATTCCATTATGAAATAAATCTCTAAATAGGTCTATGCAAGGCATTACCTTTCATTTTTATGTAGACTAGTTAAGTCCCATTTCCTTGATCAATAAAAATTTATTTATTAATTTAAAATCATCAGGGGATATCTTATATTGTGTGTAATATAAAATTACAAACTCCACCATATCCCATATCATTGAATAATTGTGGAATTTGAAGCTGAGGGAAATTTTGTCAAATATATTGCGTAGGAATCAGATCCCCCAATAAATGAATATACCAAAGATGAATAAACATGTTATTTATTATAATATTATTCCATTATGTTAATTTTGAAATTATAAATTACTTATATGAACTATATCGATCATTTGTGTAAGCTTACTGATAAAAATTGAGCTTTTCAGATACTAGAGGGCTTGAAGTTGTAATGCTTGATCAAGAGAGTAATGGAGAAATGACTATCCTTGATATGAATTTTACTTATATTGATAAAAAGATATGAGTTTATAATGAATTAATGTGTCATCAATGCAAAAAATTATATTTCTATTTAGTTCTCATTTCAATTTGAATGTGCCAGTCAAATTTGGTAGGTTTGCTTTACATGATAAATGGCCAAAAAATGTAAATTGTATATAGCTACTCACCAAGTTTGAGATAGATGTCCCTTAATAATTTAAAAACTATTTTAGTTTATTTTAAACTTACTTTATACATACCATATCCATGCATCTTACGTATTGTGACATTTATCCATTCCCTGCTTGTTTAGGCCTTCAGAATTATAACACTACTTTGTATGCTCCATGTGGAGTGTCACAAAGTTCAAAGACATTCAATACTTAGAATTTTAATTGAAATTTTAAGGTTATGTGTATATAAATGTATCCACCTATATATTTATAAAATATATGGATTTAAGATATTTATAAACTTTATGAAAAATAAAGGCTTTGAATAACGTAGAAATTCAATTTGTCCCAATCCCACATTATAGATATAAGGCCCACATTAGGATTATTTAACGAGTCTGGCCAACAATCCCCTAAGTGTAAAATAATATGAACACTAGGAAAAATAATATTAGATCCTTTATTCCATAAACTAAACAACCTATTTTTAGAAAGAACTAATGAAAACTTAATGTTCAAAATATTTTAGATAATCATTCAAACTTTAATTTTCATAATTAAAACTTCTTTATATTTAGACTTTTGAAAACATTATACTTTAGAATGAATAAATTCTTATTAAAAACTTATAAGTTTTAAAATACCCCAAATAATTATTTTCAACTTTGATGGGTCTATGTTTTAAATTTTAAAATGGGGTGTGTATGTTAGGGCACAAAAAATATAGAATCATAGGATAAAATACTCTTAAGGATTTTTAGAACCCATAATTTCAGAAATGTATCATGACAAAACTTTAGTTCCACAAAGAAATAATAAGTAAAACAAACTCTTAAATAGATTCATAGTTCCTCATGGTACATACTAGCCCTTTCCATTCCTTGGATTTGTGTATATGATCTAGTGAAATCAATTCTTCTTTGTTACTAAAGTTTTGAAAAATATTTGAATAACCACTATATGTTTTATTTTGTATTGATTTAGTAACCAAATAGTAAGGAAAGTCTAGGCATTGCACTACTACTAGAAAAACATCCATAACCTTGATAGAGATACCTCTGATTCAACTCAAAGCCTTACTCTACTACTAGTTGGGCATCCATAGCCATAGTAGAGATTAATTGAATCACCCATATTTTATACATCTGTATGATTTTTATATCATAGATATAAAAGGGTTGGGAACCACCATTAGCTAGGTGTAAGTATAATAAAACATATTATTATCAATATATTTCTATTAGTGTATATCCAGTTCTATGTTTATGACTTCTCATCCTAGTTCAAGTATGGAATATAGTAATAAATATTATGAAAATAGAAGGGCTTTATAAATTATACATGACTATATAATATAAAATACCATAAGTCCAACAAACCTATGATTCCCAAAGTAGATCCTATATACCTTAACTATTTAAAATATGTGTAAACCAATTATGCAACATGATATTTTGTCCCCTTACTTCAATCATATATTTTTTTATTTACGGTATATGAAATTGGTGTGTCTATTTTACAATTTATAAATCCTAACATATAAAGCTTAAAAAATAATCTACTAAAATCAAAAATGTAGGAAATGGGAAATTTAATGTAGAGAGCAAGAAATATAATCTCTACATAATGAAATATAATTTACTTCAAGTCTCAATTTCCACTTATTGTTCACTTTGATGCATCTATAATTGGATAATCCTTGAAGTAGTGCTTTAAAAAGTGTCCATTAACTAGAAATATCATGTCATTTCCTTGTACATATTTCAACCAAAAGGAATTATTACTAAGGATTTCTAATATATAATAGAATCCAATCCACAATGGAGTTAACTTATCATGTTTTCCCTTATTTTCATTTTATTTATCCCATAAATCACTAGGTCTGAAGTCTTGATGGATTTGATCTTAGATATTATGTCAAACCACCCTTTAAAAATATCCTAATGCTTACTAAAGCTATGCAGTGATTTAGTTCTCACATCCTCCATTTGTACTATCTCAAGTAGCCTATATGTTATTCTCTCATCTCCTTCCATGTATTATTATAAGAATTGGTATGTTGGTATCTTGAGAGTAATTGGGAATACTATTGTTTTACATGAAATAAAATAAAATGTGAAGCCTTCATTTCTTTTTTATGTCTAGTTTTATTTGCCCATAGTGCCTATTTCAATAAAAGATGTCATTCTCTTTATTTTTCTTATGTAAATTTCTTTATAATATTGATTATATTATTACTATTAGACTTGACTACTCTATTTGCCTATGGGTAATAGTTCAATGAGAAATTTATAATAATAATAATAATAATAATAATATTAATAATAATAATAATAATAATAATAATAATATTATTATTATTAATAATAATAATAATAATAATAATAATAATAATAATATTAATAATAATAATAATAATAATAATAATAATATTATTATTATTATTATTATTATTATTATTATTATTATTATTATTATTATTATTATTATTATTATTATTATTATTATTATTATTATTATTATAGGTCCACTTTGTGAATTTAAGAAACTAGAATGTTGGATCATTATCACAATAAATGAAATGGGAGTACCAAACTTGGGCACTATATTTTCTTCCAAAAACTTGATAACATTGATTGCTCTAGAATTCTTGGTTGCCATAACTTCTATCCACCTAATGTAGTGTTACATAATGATTAGGACAAACCTATGTCCTAATAAATATTTTGGCTTTATCACCCCCAATAAAGTCAAGGCCCCATTTGTAAAAGGTTCATCCTTATATGACTAGATCTACAGACATGGAAGTGTTCACTTATTTTTTCCCAAATAATTAAAAATCATGACATGTCCTGACATGCCTATGCACATCCTTGAATAGTTTAGGCTAGTAGTATCCAATCCTCAAAATCTAATGGTATATAGTATTGTTAGAGGGATGCACACTACCAATATTCTAATGTAATTTATCTAGGATGTCCTTAGCCTCTCCTTATGAAACTCATATAAGATAGATGCTTTCATAGTATTTTCTATATAATAATAATTTCCTAATCATAAAATGGGTGGATTTGATCTTGAGGACTTGATTTTAGTTTTATTTGCCCATAGTACCATTATCTAAAACCTACTTGAGCTTGATTGATCTACTTAATGTGTATGCATGGATTATTTTTAGTCATTATCTCAATGATTCCCTAGACTCTTACCATTTTAGTTGGTCTAATCTCAAGGTCAAACTCCTAAATTTTGGTGATACACTTTCCTCTTCTTTTTCCCAACTAATTATAGCCAATTGTGATCTCATGAAGGCATATGTTTTATTTTTTATAATATAGTGCTTATTTTCTCTGATAGAATTGGTCAAGGCATATAA